>NMUG010006068.1:0-12785 GCA_002855965.1 Monotropa hypopitys | reverse complement strand
GAGCTCGTTTATCAGACAACAGGACTGTTGATACTCCTCTTGAGCTAAATGCTCGTTATGCTCCGACTAACGACACTCCCTTACCCGATCCGACCTTGTATCATACTATAGTTGGGATCCTTATCTACTTGACTATCACTCGTCCTGATATTGTACATGCGGTCCATATTGTTAGTCAATTTGTTACCGCTCCGACCACATTTCATTGGGCATCTGTTGTTTGCATTTTGCGGTATCTTCGTGGGACTCTTCGCCAGAGTCTTATGTTCCCTTCTTCGTCTTCCCTAGAGCTTTCTGCTTATTCGGATGCTGATTGGGCCGATGATCAAACTGATCGCAAATCTACCACAAACCTGTGCGTATTCTTGGATGATTCTCTTATTTCTTGGAAGAGTAAAAAATAATAAGTTGTCTCTTGTTCTTCCACCGAAGCATAGTATCGTGCTAAGGCCTCTACCACCAATGAGATTGTTTGGCTGTATTGGTTGCTAGAGAATATGTGTGTCGCATTCTCTGGACGATACATCATTTGTTAGAAGTCACATGTGCTCTCTTATTTCAGATGAGCATTCGAAAGTCCCATTGGAGGGATATTCTCACAACAGGTTATCTTGTGAATCGTGTACCTTCTACGGTTCTTGGTGGTCAGGTTCCTTACTCGATTTTGTGTTCTAACCATGCCTTTTATACTTTACCACCTAAGATCTTTGGTTGTATATGTTATGTTCACATTCCCGATCTTATACATGATAAACTTGATCCTAGGTTTATTAGATATATGTTTCTCGGATATTCTTATACCCAGAAAGGATACAAGTGCTACTCCCCATCTCATTGTCGTCATTTTATTTGTGCTGATGTTACTTTTGATGCTTCCTTACCCTTTTTATGAGTTCCCCTGCACCAGGTAGGGATCCCTCTCAATACATGTTTACTTTAGTTCCATCTCAGCCTCTGTCTTCTGTGCCTCCACCTTTTCTTAAGCCATTGTAGGTGTATGCTTGCCGAGCTCGTCCTCAGTTGAAACTACCACCACCACCACCAACTCTGATTCTATCATCATTTCTTTTTTCGAGGAGCTTCCTATTGCTCTTTGCAAAGGTACTCATACTTGTACGTTACATCCTCTTGTTCACTTTGCCTCATATAATCATCTCCTTCCTCTTTGTGCCTTTACTTCTTTATTTTTCTCTATTTCCTTTCCTAACAACGTATATGAGGCACTGTATATTTCTGAGTGGCAGACAACTATGGAAACTGAGTTGACATCTTTACATCAAAATGGCACTTGGGACTTGGTTCCTCTTCCTTCTGGGAGGACTACTATTTATTGTCGATAGGTATTCGCTATCAAATATTATCCTGATTGATCTATTGAGCGATACAAAGCTCGACTTGTTGCCAAAGAATATACCCATGCTTATTGTGTCGATTATGCGGAAACTCTCTCTCTCTTGTTGCCAAGATTGCCTCTGTTCGACTTTTGCTTTCTCTCACTGCCAATCATCAATGGCTCTTGTTCTATTTAGATATTGTGAACAAAGAGATCGGGAGAAAAAACTCTCATATATTTGATTGAATGAAAGAGTACAATATACACAAGTATACAAAACAATAAATACACTAAGCCCCTTAGAGAATATACAACTTACAAATATGACCATAAAATCCTATATCCTAACACTGCCCCTCAAGTTGGTGAGAAGATATCCATCAAGCCCAACTTGAAGATAAAATGATGCAAACTCCTAACACTAAGCTCTTGAGTGGATATGTCTACTATCCTTTGATCTCACAATAGGCATACATATCAGACCAATGCTTAGTTTATCCTTGATGAAGTGTCTGTCAATCTCTATATGCCTCGTTCCATAGTGCCGAACCGAGTTATGTGCAATGTTAATGGCAGCCTTATTGTCACAATAAAGCTTTATATGTCCTTTATCATGAATGCCCAAATCACTCAATAAGGTTTTGAGCCATAATAGCTCATACATACCATGGGTCATTGCTCTATATTCTATTTCTGCACTAGATCTAGCTACTACGGGTTGCTTCTTAGTCTGCCACGTGACTAGATTTCCTCCAAAGAAAGTACAGTAGCCAGAAGTAGAGTGTCTGTCATCCACAGAACCAGCCCAGTCTGCATCAGTAAAGGCTTCCAATATCAAGTGACTATGATTAGAGAACAAAATCCATTTACATGGAGATGACTTGATATCTCAAAATACGATAAACTTCATCTTGGTGTGTCACGCGAGGCTCAAACATAAACTGACTAACAACTCCCACCGCATATGAAATATCTGGTCGAGTGTGAGATAAATATATCAGTCGACCAACATGTCTTTGATATCCCTCCTTATCTGTAGGCTCCCCAACATCTTTACTGAGATGATGATTAGCTTCATAGGTGAGTCTGCAGGTTTACATCCCAACATACCTGTTTCTCCCAAGAGATCAAGGATATACTTCTGTTGGGATACAAAGATTCTCTTATCAAATCTTGCCACCTCCATCCCGAGGAAGTACCTCATCCATCCTAAATCTTTGATCTCGAATTCTTTAGCCAGACGAGCTTTAAGGCTGAGGGTCTTATTCACTGCATTCTCTGTCGTAATCATATCATCAACATAGACAATAAGAACAACAATCTTGCCATTTTCTTCTTTGATGAACATAGTATGATCAGCATGACTCTGTCTGTATCCAAATCTCAACATGGCCTTAAGAAGTCTATCAAACCAGGCTCTGGGTGACTGCTTCAACCCACAAATGGCCTTTCGTAATCTACACACCTTTCCTTCAGTTGCGGATGATAAAAAACAGGTGGTATATCCATATACACCTCATCTTCTAAGTTACCATGGAGAAATGCATTCTTGACATCAAATTGGTGGAGAGGCCAATTCAAAATAGCTGCACACGAGAGCAGAGTTCGAACAGAGTTCATCTTTGCAACTAGAGCAAAGGTTTCCTCATAATTAATACCGTATGTCTGAGTAAAACCCTTTGCAACAAGTCTTGCTTTATACCTCTCAACATACACAACAACTTTTTGTTTTACCATATACACCCACTTGCAACCCACTGCTTTCTTTCCCTCTGGAAGAGTCACTAGTTCCCAAGTGCCATTCTTTTTCAAGGATGTCATCTCCTCTACCATAGCTTCTATCCACTCAGGTATTATGAGAGCTTCCTTCCAGTCCTGTGTGATATGAATGGTAGAGAGAGAAGAGACAAAGGCATGATAGGAGGAGGATAACCGGTGATAAGAGACAAACTGTGAAATAGAATGTTGGGTGCAATATCTAATGCCTTTCTTAAGAGCAATATGAGCATCATCAATATCAACAGGAGGAGGATGATCGATATCAAGTGAGGCAGGCAAGGAATCAGGAGCTGGAGTTGGGGACGGAGATTGGCAAGTTGGCTCAACATCTATAGTCTTTTCATGCCGAGAATATCTCCTCAAATCTGGTCTATCCAACCGTCCACCAATGTCATGATCAGCTATTGTTCTAGATGACAAGGAGAATATGTCCACAACTCTGGCATATGATATATCGACCTCTGTTCCTTTCTCATTTCTTCTTGAGCAACATTCTCTCCTTGAAGAGATGAGAAAGGATAAAAGGGTTTAGTTTCCCAAAAGGTGACATCTATAGATACATAATATTTGCGGGAGTGTGGGTCATAACACTTATAGCTTTTCTGAGTAGAAGTATAGCCAAGAAAGATACACTTGTGGGCTTTAGGACCTAACTTCCCATGAGGAGACTTAGGAGTGTGGACAAAACATACACAACCAAACACTTTAGGAGGAAGAGAAGAGACTAGAGCTACCAGGTAGAAATTTAATATGAGGTTGAAACTGAAGGACACTCAAGGGCATACAATTGATAAGAAAAACTGCAGTGAGAATAGCATTCCCAAAAATGTTTAGGGACGTTTATATTGAACAAGAGTGATCGAGCAACCTCAGCAAGATGACGATTCTTGCATTCAGCAACGCCATTCTGTTGGGGAGTGCCAACACAAGTAGTCTAAAAAGGATGCCAAATTGATTAAGATAAGATCGCAAGGTTCCATCTATATACTTAGTGCCGTTATCACTACCAAGAACCTCAATTTTGGTGTCAAATTGAGTGTCCACCATTTGATGAAACTCTTTAAAGCAAGAAAATACTTTATTTTTAGACCAAAATAGGTACACCCAAGTAATACGAGAATAACAGTCAATAAAAGTGACAATGTACTCATATCCAGAAAGAGATACAATAGGGGAAGGACCCCAAACATCCGAATGGATAACTGTAAATGGAGAATCACTCTGTTGATTAACAGGAGCATAGAATGAGCGTGTATGTTTGGCAAATTCACAAGCTTCACAAAAGAACTGACTCTTGGGGACATTCTTGACTGAGTTGGGAAATAATTTTTCTAAAATACCAAAGGAAGGATAACCCAAATGTCGGTGCCACTGGTGTAACATAGAAAGAGGGGACCCCGTATTTGCTTCAAAGACCTGGCGACATGACAAGGGTGGACTTGGTGAACGAGGCGCAGATTCTAAAAAATAGAGGCTGTTGACCCTATATTTTGATAATGTGTTTTAGTGGTTTTTATTACACAAATTTAGTTTATAATAAAATGATTTTATTTTCTTGTTTTATGCTTAAAGATTGAAAATCTTAATATTCAAGGAAATTGCTTATAATGCTTGAAATGTTTATATCATTGTATTTTTATCAAATCATTTTATAAAGGCTAATAAAATATGCTAACAAAGTTTAATTATCTTTACCTTGCTTTCTTTAGGTCCCTTGTATGTTGAATTGATTTAGTTTGATTTTCGGACATGCTAGTTATTTATAAATCATGCTTAGAAAATGTTTATGCTTATAAGGTTATTTTTACTTACATTTTTCTAAGTCATGTTTTTCAGGAAAGTTGCAGAAAATCAAAATACCAAGCCAATGGATCAACTCTCAAATTATTTTGAGCATCACAACACCCAAAATGCCAACTGGATTCCCAACTGGATCACCGACCGATTCATCGGCCGGCATAGCGGTTCACCACCGGTTCTTGCAAAAACTTGGCAGTAGGGTCTGGCTTCCATTTCAAGCAGCCAACACAACCACCGACACACCGGCCGACATACCGCCCAATATGCCGATCCGGTACCGGTCTTATGGAATTTCGTCCAATAGGTTTTATGTTCCATTTGTCACACATTTTTAGCCTAACCAGCACACCGTTCGGTATACCGATCCCCTACCGGTTCTATACCGGTTCTATACCGGTCTGTGTAAAAACTGCAGAAAACAGATTTTAAGTTGCTAAAAATTATCACAATACCACACAACGACTATAAATGAAGTTTTTTATTTGTGGCTATATAAAAATGTGTTGGGGTCCTTAATACCCCAAGAGAATGCTCTTACATCTTCTATATTGATCTCTCTCTCAAATCTCTCTAGAATCTCTCTCTAAATCTCTTTCCTTGTAATTTTTTGTATATCCACTTGAGAGAATTATTGTGCAACACTTGTAATACTATTAGAGAGAGTTGTTCTTCATTTATAAGAGGAAAGAATTGTCTTCCTCATCTCTATTTCCATATTCACTTGTATTGGAAGTCAAGTTCAAGGTTGAAGAACTTGCAAGAAGGTTGATATCGTCCGGAAGCCTATCAGGGTTCGAGTCATCCGGAAGCACTCAAGGTTGGAGAGCACCCAGAATCTTCTCAAGGCAACGACAGGTGGATGCCCGAGCACACCCGACAAGTTAGCTCAAGTCACTTGTAAGGTTTGATTACCACCGTAAGGTAATCTTCTTATTAGTGGAACCCTATAATTTTAAAGGAAGTGGACGTACCTTAGGCCGTAGACAAGCCTAAAGGAACCACTATATATTTTGGTGTTCCTCTCCTTACATTTGGTTTGCACTCTTTACTTCTTGCCTTGTGTTTTACTCTTGTGTTGCCTTGATTATGCTTGCATTTGTTTGATCAAAATATATTGATCAAACACTCTTGGAACCAAAACAATCTCGGAAACCTCAACCATTGCCGTATTTCAACAACTTAGGTATAACAGAAGGATTTTGACATTAGTTCCTTGACCTAAATTCAAATATATTTTGATTAACTATTTAGCCCAAGTTCTTTATCTTGGAGAAATTTTTATCTGGGCATAGTTTTGACTCCCCTCCCTTGATTACACATTTTGTGCATATTTGGATTGTTGCCTACCCCCATTATCTGGGCCAACAGAGGCCTCCTTGGGATGTACCACTACCAATCTTCTTTCTCGTGTTCAATTCCTGAAAGATGCAATGTGTAGGAAAAAGGTCACGGGACAATTTAGTGAAAAATCTGGAACATGAAGAACAGAAGACAGAGAAATGGTGGGGGAATAATGAATAGAACCTTTCCCTGAAATAGCGGAGAGAGACCCATTGTCTACTCTGACCTTATCCTTACCAGAACATGTAAAATAGGAGTCAAGTATGGATGAACAACCTGTCATGTGATCGGTAGCTCCAGAGTCAATTATCCAAGGAAGGGAAGATGAAGTAGTACATGCACTAGAAGGTATAACTGTAGGAGTAAAGCGAGCCGAGGTAGCGGAGGTAGAAGCTATGGTAGACATAAATTGAGCTTAGCCATGAGGCGTCTAAGGGCTTGCAATTCTTTCGAAGAAAGAGTCAGCAAGAGAAGCATTAGTTATGGAAGTTTCCATACTAAGGATCTCCCAACCGTCAATAACAAAGCCAAAGCGGAACACGCCGAACAATGCAACACAAAATTTAAGAACCCAATAAATTCAACCGCAATCCTCAATCCAATAGAGAGACCTACAACAAAATGTTGATCCAACTAGAAAAGGGCCAAAATGAACTAGATAGGTGCAGAAAAGGACCGAAATTGTTGAAAAACAACTAAATCAGGTTTGAGTGTGTCTCAAACTTCACCTAGTCAGCCCAAAGTGAAGAAAAGAGCAATGATAACCATCCTAATATCCGGCCTTAGAGGAAACGTGTGAGAGCTCAGGAGTCGCGAGCATGCATCCATTTTTTTTCGCAAGAAAATTTTTTTCCTAGAAAATGTTAATAGAAACAATATCAAACAGTTCCAAAACCTTCATAGAACCAAAAAACCGCTCACTGTGGATCGAATCGTGTCGTCGAAGGTCGAACAGAGTTCGCCGGAGGCCGGTGAGGGTCAGGCGGTGGCCGGAGTGGTGATTGGATGCTTGACGAGCTCGTCTGAGGCAGAACTGCGGCAAGCGAATAGAACTTTAAACGATGCAGATGGCCGGCGACGAGCAGAACTCTAGCTCAACTAGACGGGAGTTGAGAGAGACCAGACGAGACCAGGTGAGAGAGAAAGACGACCAGACGACAACTCCGAAGAAGACAATCGGTCAGGCGACAATGCCAGAGGCCAGCGAGCATGGCCAGGAAAACGTGACAGAGCGGCAGTGTCTAGATCCTTCGAAGCCTTGTGAAGTCGAGCAAGGACCGACAAGGGTCGTATGTGGCGGCTGGAGGTCAGGCGAGTCTGCGGCGATGGCTGGAGTTATGGTTCATGCCAAATTTCTGGCTGTGGCGGCTAGGGTTTTAAAAGGGATGCTCTGATACCATGTGAACAAAGAGATCGGGAGAAAAAACTCTCATATATTTGATTAAATGAAAGAGTACAATATATACAAGTATACAAAACAATAAATACACAAACCCCTTGGAGAATATACAACTTAAAAAATTTGACCATAAAATGCTATATCCTAACAGATATCAAGAATACTTTTTGCATGAGGATCTCTATGATGAGGTTTACATGGAGCAATCACATCCGTTTGTTGCTTAGGCAAAGAGATCACATATGTGTTACCTTCGCAAGGCTCTCAATGGCCTAAAGTAATCTTCCCGTGCTTGGTTTGGCAAGTTTAGTGAGGAAGTTCTAAAATATGGCATGCATCAATGTCGCTCTGATCATTATGTTTTCTTTCTTACTTTTGATCGAGGAAGAGTTTTATTGATTGTTTATGTAGGTGATATTATTATTACTAGTGATGATCAGAAAAGCATTGATGAGTTGAAAGACTTTCTACAACTTCAGTTTGATGCTAAAGACTTGGGAAAACTGATATATTTCTTTGGCATTTAGGTAGCTATATCCAAAGATGGAATCAGTCTCCGAGGAGGAAGTATGTTCCTGATATCTTGAAGGTGGCTTGCTAGGATCTAAACCAGTAGAGACACATATTTATCTTAATGTTAAACTTTGTGTTGATCACGGGAGTTACTTTCTAGTCCGTGTCGATATCGTCGCTTGGGTGGAAGATTAAATTATCTTACAGTTACACATCCTGATATATCTTTCGCAGTTAGTGTGATGATTCAATTCGTGTCAGCACCTTGCCTTTCACATTGGGCGACTGCTCTTAGAATTGTCAAATATCTCAATGTCCATACAAGTCATGGTTTATTTTATCGAGCAAATGGCCATGTGTGAGTTGAAGCCTTTATTGATTCCAATTGGGAAGATGGACAATTTGACATAGGTCAATGATAGGATATTGTACCTTCCTTGGTAGAAATCTTGTTACATGGAAGAGTAAGAAGCAAATGATTGTTGCCTAGTCTAGTGCAGAAGCAGAATACAAGGCTATGGCCCACACCACATGTGAAATTTTATGGATATGCTTTTTTTCTTTGGAAGATTTCTTGTACAATTGTCTATCAATTTATATTGTGATAATCAAGTGGCCATCCACATTGTATCTAATCATGTCTTTCATGAAAAGATGAAACACATTGAAGTTGATTGCCATTTTATTCGAGAAAATTTAGAGAGTAATGTGATAGCTACACCATTCGTTTCTTCTATTGTTCAATTAGCGGATATCTTTACTAAATTATTGTTTAAACCTCGATTAGAATTGTTATGTAATAAACTGGGCATTTGTGACATTTATTTTCCAGCTGGAGGGGAGTGTTAAGTTATTAGAGAGTTTTAGTGAGGTTTAGTCCCACATTGATTTTCCTATACTCTTGTAACTCATTGTCTCTTATATTTAGTATCATTGTATATTAGGGTGTGAGATAATACATACAACCCGAAATACTTCTCACATTCACAATGGTCATATCTATAGATAAATGTATATATTGAGAAAAATGTATGTATGTATCTAGACCAAGGTTCTGAATACCGTACCGATATTGGTATCGGTTTTTATAATTGGCACGGTACAATACTGGTATTGGTCAGATACCGGTACTGTTTCGAACTTAGCAATACTATCATTATATATAAATAAAAATCACTAATTTTTTCTATATCATTAAATACATCATAACTTAAACTTCACTAATGAACAAAATATGACATAATAGAGTTCAAACTAATAACTTAAAGTTTCAAGTTAATACATGATAACAAACGTCAGTCCCTCTAAAGATATTAATTCAATAACCAACTCAAACGTGGGAATAAAAATAAAAAAATGATTAATTTTGTCATTTTTCATAAAAATATTTTTTTTATACTTTTGAAGTATGTATAGATTAAACGTACACAAATACAAAAATCAAATTTTAAAAAACTAAATACAAAATTATAAAGATATTTTATATCAAAAACATATGATATATTTTTTTAATTTGTAGAATTCCTTATATATGTAATGTTATTTGTGAGAGAATATTATTCTGTTATTTTTATTCACTGTTATGATATTATTTTTTTAACGTCGTCCCGAATAAGCATCCCGATCTAAATTTTGAAGGGTGTGGATTCATACCTTGGGGGGGGGGCACATAAATAATCTAAGTCATTGATAAATTTTAAAATAATATTTTGAGTGATCCTATAAAAAATTAGCGCAATTGGATAAATGTAAGTACATCATCCAATTTCATTTAGAAGTTATGCCTAAATGACCAATATCGACCAGTACCTCAGGACCCACACAAATAGTCCGAGCCATTAATAAATTTTAAAATAATATTTTAAGTGATCCTATAAAAAATTAGTGCAATCGGATAACTGTAAGTACTTAATCCAATATTATTCAGAAGTTATGGCTAAATGACCGGTACTGACTGGTACCTCGGTTTCACACAAAAATAATCCGAACTGTTAATAAATTTTAAAATAATATTTTAAGTCATCCTGTAAAAAATTAGCGCACTGATAAATATAACTACTTCATCCAATTTCATTTAAAATGTTAGGCCTATATGACCGGTACCGCATGGTATTTTGAATCTCATTTGAGATTCGTTCGAGATGACCGGTACCGACCCGTATTGAGTCTGAGACGGTATAGAGGGATTTGTGGTACTGTTTTCTTTAAAATCTAGTACGTATCGAATGGTATCGGGCGATACGGTAGGGTATTCAAAACCCTGATCTAGATATATACATACATGTATGTTTGTATGCATTTTCATAAATGACCTCTAGTGACTGTGAGAGTCCATTGTATCATTGTCGTGAGTCGTTGCAAGAAAAAATAGAATAACAGTAGTTGTCTTTGTCATAGATAATTGGCCACCACTAAGGAGGTACAGGTACAAAGATGAAGAACAAGATCAAAGAGAAGAAATTAAACAAGAGAACACACTATGTAGTATTTTATTTGAATACTGGATACAGGCTTAAGGGAGAGATGTTTCTACCTCTAATCCCTTTATTACTGATCTATAGCACTTGGGGCAACTCTCCAGGTACTTAGTCGTGCCCTTATTTATGCACTAGGAGTGTACTCATTTACTACGGACGAGATATCCTTGTAATAACATTTTGTACACTAGATGTATCTCGTTGTATAATCATTTGCATTAACACTGCTGGAAGAATGCATATACACAACAGTTGATTGTAGCATTTATCCTCGATTCCCCCGATTTAACTACCCTCTCCGTCGCATATTCTTGGTAATAGGAGTGTACTCATTTACTACGGACGAGATATCCTTTTAAAAAATATTTGGTTCTCAAACACCCCCAAAGTTAGAATTTCCAAACAAGACCAAGATTACGGGACGTGTGTAGTAGTTGTTCACGTTTGCATGCTGATTGCAGTCATTTATGTGGATCTACTTTGTAAAGCTTATAGTTAAGATTGAGTTTTTTTTTTGCAGCGGCACTGCAGAAAGAATTTTGGGCTGCATCAACTATCAATGAAGAAGTCTTGAAAACCTTGCACGTCATATTTACCAATTTTCCTAAGCTCCAAAGTTCGGAGGCTGCTACTCTGTGCATTCCCCACTTGGTAGAAACACTGAAATCTGGGAGTGAATCAGCTCAGGATTGTGTGTTGGACACCTTATGCTTGTTAAAACATTCGTGGGCAATGAGTCCTATAGACGTCTCAAAATCTCAAGCCACAATCGCATCTGAAGGCATTCCCATTCTTCAAATGCTGCTGAAAACCTGCCCACCGAGTTTCCATGAGAGAGCAGACGGCCTGTTGCATTGCTTACCGGGTTGTTTAACTGTCACCATTAAACGCGGAAACAACCTAAAGCAAGTCATGGGAGGGACAAATGCTTTCTGTCGATTGACGATAGGCAATGGGCCTCCGCGGCAAACCAAGGTAATGAATTGTTCAAATAAGAGTTAAGGCCCTATTTGTTTGTCTCGGCTAATAGTGAAGGGACATATAACCACAATAAGCAATCCTATCAGATGAATAATGAAGGGATTAATAGTACTTTCCCTCCCCAAATCCATGTTCCAAACAGAATGTTACGGTGCATACAGTCTTTGAGTGTCAGTGCCCTAGCCGCGAGCAATCTAGGTTTGTGATCTGTTATATTTCGCTTCACACAATACCATGCTAATAATTGGTTGTATTTAGATCTGTTATCAACAGACAATGACGTATCATGTAGAATGGTTATTATTCTTGTAGGTAGTGAGCAACAGTACCTCCCCAGAATGGAAAGAAGGGTTTACATGGGCATTTGATGTACCGCCTAAGGGACAAAAACTACACATACTGTGTAAAAGCAAAACTACTTTCGGCAAGGTAATTAGATAACTGTGATGGCAATGCTAAATCATATTTCGAAGTGTACTGTCACAGTATTCAGTGTCATAACTGTGGAATTATTTTTCAGACAAGTC
Organism: Monotropa hypopitys; assembly: GCA_002855965.1. Classification (NCBI taxonomy): domain Eukaryota; kingdom Viridiplantae; phylum Streptophyta; class Magnoliopsida; order Ericales; family Ericaceae; genus Monotropa; species Monotropa hypopitys. Next base: position 635 of record NMUG010006068.1, on the reverse strand, counting down.
TCGGTAGAGTGACGATCCAGATTGACAAAGTCGTTAGTGAAGGAGAATACAGTGGGCTCTTCAGCCTTAACAATGACAGCAACAAAGACGGGGCTTCCCGAACACTTGAAATTGAGATTACCTGGTCCAACAGGATATCTGATGAAAGCATGTGTATTTGAAGTAGAGATAGCAAGAGACTATTTCATCAATCCAATGGGACCTGGTACGCTGATCTGACCGCGAGTGTGCTTATTTTTAAGGTCCAGTTTTGTAGATTCGTGAAAAATCCATCAATTGTGTGTAAAATGGATAAGGTTCAGTTATTTAAACAGAAAAGGGTTCTCAAGCTGTAGGAATGCTGTCCAGAAGTCTGTTGTACAGATCTGTGTGTAGGCATAGCCTTTTCAATAGGATAGAGAAAAATGATATCATTAAGATGGGAATTGCAGATTTATAAACAAAGTGCTCCAGCTCTAAGTGGGTGTAATGGGGTGCTGCACTTGTGCTTCTACTGTTGTACTTAGACAACTTATCTACAAAATACAAAGAAGTTACCATCAAAAGATCTCCCTGCCTAAGTCTTAAATTGCATTATATTCACAATAACTCATGTGACTCCCAAAGAACAAGGAATGCTATTTTTTCTGAAATTT
>NMUG010006067.1:0-12785 GCA_002855965.1 Monotropa hypopitys | reverse complement strand
TTACCAGAACAAGGAGTATAAGAATCAAACGCAGAGTAACAACTTGTCATATGGTCTGAGGCATCAGAATCTATAATCCAAGGAATGGAGGATGAGGCAGTAAATGCACTAGTCGGGATACCAGAATGTGCAAAATACGAAGAAGTGTGAGCTATAGTAGATGAAGAATCAACTCGAGCCAGAAGACGCCTGATATCCTGAATCCCCCCCCTCCCGAGAAAAACAATCGAGTGGAACATGTTTGCGATTACCTGCCATATTAACAGAAGGCAGTAAGAAAATACAAAACAATAAAAAAATCCTCAATCAATTGGGACGCCAAACTTCAATAACACACGAGCAATCAACCAGAGAAATACAGTACATGAGCCAAACTCACTGACCAAAGCGCCAACAACCGGAATCAAGGCTCAAACAGAGTTGCCGGAGGTCCGGCGAAGGTCAGATGGGGACGTTGGAGGTCGGAGACTCTGGGCGGGACATGATGACGCCGGAGAATTTCAACAGTGTTCGTCGGAGGTCGCCGGAGGTCGCTGAACGTCGTACGTGAGTCTCCGAAGGTCTGCGAACGTTGTACGGAGGTCGTCGGAGGTCGCCTGGTCGGTGAGTGGTTCTTGGTAGACGAAGGTCGCCTGGACTGGGTCTGAATGACGAAGAGAAAAAAATTTGCTAGAAAATGTCTTGCTGTGGAGGGAAAAGATGTGCCTGGATATGAGCTTCTCGAAGATGACTCCAACTGAGACCCTTATTGTTGGCGTTGTTGCACCGCAGAAGACATACTTCGCTGGGTAGATGAACAACGTACAATGTGAGAAACCTCAAACGATGTACAGTGATTGATGAACAGTAATCGCGATGAACATGGTTTTCTGGTCGTGGGTGAGAGAGACGACCGAAGCTGAGAGATGAGAGAGACGGCCGAAGCTGAGAGATGAGAGAGAGACGTGGTCTGGACGAGGGTTTTCTCGTCATGGGTGAGAGAGAGGCGCTGAAGCTGAGAGATGCGCAACCACACCATGCGACAACGCCGGAGAAGCAATGGTCGAAAAAACAAGAGAGTCGTGAGGCGATGGTCGGAAAAACCGATGGTCGAAAAAAATGGCGGCTAGGGTTTACGGCTGAAGCTCTGATACCATGTTAAGATTTTTGGAATAAAACCCTATTTATGGAAATTTTCATTATCACAAAGTACATATACAACACATGTTACAATAATTATAATGTGGTCCTAACTACCAAACTAGTTACACATTAAGGACAAATATTGAAACTAATTATAAATACATGTACAATCTAACAGACTCTAGTGTTGATATTAACTTAAAGTGCCTTGCAGGAATGCATCTTTATGTAAAATGATTCATGAGTAAATATGTCAAAGTGATGCAGTATTTTGTGCCTTGACTTAACTGTACAGTTTTTCGATGTAAAGTATATCGCTACTGTTTTACCACTTCCAAAAATCTTGCTGTAATGTTAATGGGGTGTCCCGATTCGAAATATCTTGCAGTAAGGGAAATGGAGTAGTTATACAATTTGCACATGCAATTTCATGATTTTCAGCGAATTGGTTGAAATGAACTAGTCTTTTTTTTCAGGTGCCGCAGTTGGATTCAAGTTGGACAGTCTTTTAAAACTCATTGATACACGTGCTTCCAACAACAAGATGACACTCATGCATTATCTTTGCAAGGTATGGCTGCGTTATTTTCTTTATCCTGTTATTGAATAAGATCTTTCTTGTCCAATGGGAGATTGTCCATTCTATCTATGGGTAGCTGTAGTAAGCTCAAAACAGTGTTTCTCTCTCTTTCCGCCGAATAAATATTAGGACATGAATAAGTTCTACGCCCTTCAGATATTGTGTCAAGAGAATTGATAAATATATTTCCCTTTGCTTTATAATTGTTGGGGTTTAAGAGGGTGTCTTCATTTCCATATCATAAGCAGGATCAATGGAACCCTTGATTCTGAAATATTAAACCATGGAAAGACAGTGACACATACACTGCAGTGGATTTATGCTAGCAACTTCTAGGGCCTTTCTTTGAACTTGTGCAAACTTATCAAACCTTTAGTCTCAAGATGCTTTTACTCCATTGCCATGGGGGTTTCAGCTTTAAAGTTTCAGGGTTTAGGAGATATGTTTTGTTTTCATAAATCTAATAGCAAACATGATAACCTTAGGACAAGTTATTTGTGAATTGGTGTTAGTGCATGTTTTAATGATGGAGAATCAACGGCACACTTGCTTGTTCATTATTCGGTTGCAAAGGAGCTTTGGGCTACAATGCTTGTTTGGTGGGGTATGTCATGGTTTTTTCCAAACTCGGTGATCCAGATGATCCATGGATGGAATAGGGCTAGAGTGGGAAAATGCAGGCAAAGGCTATGGAGTTTGATCCCGCTTTGCGTGATGTGGATTATTTGGAGAGTGTAATCGGATGCATTTTGATGGGGTGAACAAGCCTTTGTTCAGGTTTAAGACTCTTTTTCTGTGCAGTCTGCATAATTGGGAGTCGAGTGAAGAGAATCCTACCATAGATCAATTTTTTAGTATGTTAAATATTTTTGGGGTATAGAGCGGGTATAGTGAGATAAGTTTTTGTTTTATTGGTATAGTTTTTCAGAGGTTTAAATCGATTTTGTCTTTAATTTTCCCTTGTACTTGGGTGGCAGCCCCTTGATACTTTTTTAATAAATTCACAAATTATCAAAAAAATAATAATCTAATAGTTCTTCGTCAGAGGAATGAAAGATATGGCCTCATTAATTGACCTATTCAGGTTTTGTAGTTAGAATCGGCAAAGAAATCTATTCAGGTTTCTCGAGCTTTTGTCTAAGGTTCAGGGTGGAGCTCCGTTGGGGTAGGGAGAATGTATAGGAGATGAAAGAATGGTATTGAGTCTTTGTTTGTCGTGCCCCGCCCCGACTACACTGCTCTAATGAGGCTGCACCGGGCGGGGACGACGACAGTCAAGCATAATTACACATCTAATCTAAGGTCATTATGTGACTTATTTTAATTATTCATTCTTTCACATTCGCCTAATCATGCTCATACAAGATTTCATTAACATAAAGAAATCATATCACTAACACATTGTCTAATAAAAGACGATAAACGACAACGGAAGCATTAACATTAAAATTGATGGAATATCATTTATTACATCACATTGTACCATTATAAAAACATAAGTTCAAATGTCGCGATCTATGTACAATCTAAAAATGTACATATGTTGAGATCCTGTGAGTCCTAACTACGTCAACCTGTGTCAGACTCTCCCACGAACTAGTAGTGGACTATCATCTCTCAACTCTATCAAATTTTGTGACATCCAAAAAGGAAAACACATGAATATATAAATTGTACAATAATTAAAGAATGGAAAACTACTGTAAACACCACATATGCAGTTCTTAAGGAACATAATAGCATATCCACAAATAAGCACATTATCAGGGTGCTTTGGCGCGTTCGCCCGTGACCACACGACCACCAATCATAGTCACTCGACTACACAATTATAGACACACGTCTACACACGTGATTCCCCATTTCCACATCCACACATTTACACGTAATTTTCAAAGCTTTAAATTAAAGCACAATAAACATGATTTTGTATTAATTGTCGATCACCCTAATTCTTTGAGGGTTCGACACTGTTAGCTTCCACACATGTCCAAGCTAATAATGTCAATATTCGAGACAAATATAACTTGAACAATAAAGTAAATGTGCAAAAAAAAAAACAATTGCATAACATAATTTACCTTCACTTTATTTTATTTCTTTTCATTTCCATTTATTACATTTATTTTTATTTTATTTTAAATTTATTTTCATTCCTTTGCTTATTGCCAAAAAACTCATCAGAATCCATACATACCGATATACAGATTATTGTATATAGATATGTGTTACCTCCTCCACATATCGCAATATTGAGTCATGAACACATTTTGATCACACCGACATCACATATCGATATGGATCCCCTATATGCATATCGATATACAGTCTACCCATGCCTATACCGAATGATTCACCTGACATCACATATCGATATATTGACATTCCTTATATCGATATACGATACAATCAAAGGAAAACCCAGAAATTCCCAACACTGTTCTTCTCATCCCAATATTGATTTACATACAAAATAGACACTCAACCATGAATGATACACAAACAACCGATTTAGCAATATTAACACATGCAAGAACACACCCACTCATTTTAAGCCTTCAAAATGCACCAATTTAAACAAGAACACTCAAAACCTACTTTGAAATCCTTAATTTACATCCAAACTCGATTTTTAAATTAAAAACCACACAAAGCTCAGATTCACTTCACTATAATTAATCAATACAGGATAAAATGTTATTCTTACCCGTTAATTGTGTTCCCAAAACCTTTTGCTTGATTTCCCAACTAATTTCCTTGACTTTTCCCTCTTCTCCCTTTCACTCTACGAAATTGTAAAGTCTAAAGGATGAGAATAACCTCTCCATCGATTGTTTTTGTTAATTTTGAATCCAAACAAATTCCACCGATTGAGAGTAAAGGAATCCAAACAAAATACAACGACTCATGTTCTATCAAGACCTGGATTTTACTATTACATATCGATATATAATACTTACATTTTGATATATATCAATTCTTTAACATTTCGATATACCCTCTGCTCATACCCATTACTCAACAGAACAGTCACATATCGATATATGCTCTTGCACAAATTGTTATGTGCCAAACCTCCCTAGCCAAAATCCAGAGAGCTAACTCTCATATATCGATTTACAACCATCTACATATTGATATGTGATCACCGAATGATCACACATATCGATATGCATACCAAATCGATTTTGATATACAAATTAAGCTTGGGCCAAATTCCGGAGGACATACAAACACATCAATATATATAAACACCACTAGGACACATATCAATATATAGAGTATTTTTAGACCAATTCCCAATAAATTCAGTATTCAATCTATATTTAAACCAAACTCCACCAAACTTCCTATCTAGTATTTTATTAACCGAATACCCTATTTTAACACAAAATTCTCACCTCCAGAATTATTCTAATACCCATACTCATGTTAATTCTTTTATCGAATCATTTAAACTATCTCAAAGTGATAATTAACGGTATTTAATTAAATTTCATGAATTAACTTGCATTAAAATAAATTTCAATCGAATTTTCTAAGACGGGTGTTACAACTCTCCCCCACTTAGAAAATTTCATTCTCGAAATTAAAAATATCTGATTTGAACAGATACAAATACTTAAACCTCATATGGTTTTCTCCTTCCCAGGTTGCTTTTTCAATCTCATGGTGTTGCCAAATCAGTTTTACCCATGGTATTACTCTTGTACGCAATTTTTGTTCCCTTCTATCGATTATTCGGATCGTTTTTTCACCATAAGTCAAATTCTCGCGCAATTCCACTGACACAGTCTCCAAAATACATGATGTATCTTCATCAAATTTCCGAAACATCGATACATGAAAAACGTTATGCAAATGTGATAATTCAAATGAAAATGCTAGACGATAAGCTATCATCCCAATCCTTTCCACAATCTCATACGGCCCAATGAAACGTGATGCCAATTTACCTTTCCCCTAAAAATGTATAATTCCTTTTCAAGGTGATACTCGAATGAATACATAATCACTCATGTCGAATTCCAAATTCCGTCTTTGATTATCTGCATAAATTTTTTGTCAGCTCTGTGCCACTTTTAATTGTTCTCGGATAATTTTAACCCCACCAGCTGTTTGTTGAACCAACTCTGCACCTAATGTCGTTCACCAATGTCATTCCAACACATAGGAGATCTACATTTTCGGCCATACAATGCCTCATAAGGTGCCATACCAATACTGCTATGGAAGATGTTGTTATACGCAGATTCCATCAATGGCAAATAACTATTCCAAATCTCGACAAAATCAAGAACATATGTCCGAAGCATATCTTGTAATACTTGAATTGTACGCTCAGACTGGCCATCTGTTTGTGGATAAAATCCCGTACTAAATTTCAGAGACGTTTTCAAAGCCTGTTGCAGACTTACCCAACATCTCGACGTAAATTTCGGATCCCGATCACTCACAATAGATACCGTTGTGCCATACAACCGAATAATTTGATCAACATATATCTTCGCATACTTGTCTACACTGTAAGTGCTCTTTACCGCCAAGAAATGTGATGATTTCGTCAAACGGTCTACAATCACCCAAATGGAATCAAATCCCAATTTAGAGCGCAACAACCTCACTATAAAATTTATCGTCTCATGTTCCCATTTCTATTCTGGAATTGGTAAGTTCTGTAATAACCCTGTCGGCCTTTGATGTTCAATCTTAACCCGTTGACAAGTTATACACTTGGCTACAAACTCGGCAACTTCCCTTTTCATGCCTTTCTACCAAAAGTTTTCCCGCAAATTTCGATAAAGTTTATTGTTACCTGGATGCATTGTATAAGAGGATCCATGTGCTTTTTCCAAAATTTCATGTTTCAATTTATCATATTTCGGAACACATAATCTATCACCAAATAATAATATATCGTCCTCCTGGATTCTAAATTCTGTAGCTTCACCATTTACTACCCGTTGTCTCAATGCTATCAAGAATTTATCACTTTGTTGTCCTTTCCGGATTCGGTCAATATACAAAGCATGAATGCAGAATCGAGCCAACAAAGCATTAGAATCATTTATCAATAATACAATTTCCAATTTCTTCATTAAATAGAATTTCTCAATCTTAGTGCATCGAAGACAAAATAAACTACCCACTGCTTTCCGACTCAAGGCATCAACAATCACATTAGCCTTTTACGAATGATAATGAATAGTGCAGTCATAATTTGTTATCAACTCAATGCATCTATATTGTCTCAAATTCAGTTCTTTTTGTGTAAACAAGTATTTCAAACTCTGATGATCAATGTAAATTTCACAAGTTTTCAATGCAAAATTACCGGAGCCAATTCTAAATCATGCGTCGGATAATTCAGCTCATATGGTTTTAACTGTCTAGATGCATAAACAATAACTTTCCCTCGTTGCATAAGTACACATCCTAGCTCTTGCAAGGAAGCATCGCTAAAGATCACTAGGTTGTCAGTACCTTTTGGAAATGGATAAAACATGTGTTACTTACTTTTCTTTCAATGTTATAAAACTTTTCTCGCATTCATCACACCATACAAATTTTACTCCCTTACGGATTGACTTAGTCATTGGCAATGCTATTGTAGAAAATCCTTGAATGAATCTACGATAATAACTAGCCGACCCCAGAAAACTACGAATCTTAGACAAACTAGTCGGCCTTTCCTAGTTAACCATTGCCTCAACAGAACAGTCAATACTTACATTTCAATATATAATTCTTACATTTTGATATATATCAATTCTTTAACATTTCGATATACTCTCTGCTCATACCCATTACTCAACAGAACAGTCACATATCGATATATGCTCTTGCACATATTGATATGTGCCAAACCTCCCCAACCAAAATCAGAGAGCTAACTCTCATATATCGATTTACAACCATCTACATATCGATATGTGATCACCGAATGATCACATATAGCGATATGCATACTGTGGTAGCCGGACCGTATTCCTCTTGGGCCGGACCCTACCATCCGGATCGATTCAGTTATCCGGATCCAATTCACACATCACGGAGTGATCCAGGGCCATCGGCCTCACGGACCTCCGGTCATACACTGCAGCTAGAGGACAGAACCGACGGTTTATCGCGTGTTCTTCGGCAACCTAAGCAGTCTTACCGGACACCTGAAGGGGCCAAGCAGGGCCGACCACGCGGTCTACTTCAACCACCGGCATACCCATCCGGACGTCAAGGAAGCCCAGCGTTACCGCTCCCCACTGGGAGAAGGGACAACTTCCACTGACGGACGGTCCTGTGCCGGAGGGGTCCACCATCGGCAGCGACAGGGAACAATGACCTCCGGCAGGTGGCACTCGGGTCAGCCGTACAACTGCTGACGTGGTTCGGGTCGGTTCAGCGGCCCACCAGCACCATAGGGCTGACGTCAGCACCTGGCCTCCCCCCGTGTGCATCACACGCTTGCACGTTTGGCGCCAAGTCAGAACAACTATATATACCCCGTCAAAGTACTGTTCACGGGATGGTTTTTCTGGTATCTCTCTCCGACTGCTCTTTCAGCTTACAATTTCTCTCTCTTGCCGTTGCTGACTTAGCCATCGGAGGCTCCTCTCTCTCGCTGCCGACCGGTGGGCACTGACCTTTGTGTTGCAGGAGCCAATCATGCGACCCCCTTTTCTCTTATAGGTGACCGCTCATCCGACCAGAACTTCCATTCCAGCCGTTAGGCCAGAACCCGAAGGATCCGAAGAGCCCTCCGGACTCTCAGTCACCACAATTGGCGACTCCGCTGGGGACATACTGCTCCCAGACTCAGGTGACCGACAGTCCATCCCTCTGTCTCTTTTCTCAGTGCTCCTCTCATTCACTATGGCCGCCGACGACTCCCGCGACCTCCACCATCGCCGATTGCCTCCTGCCCTTCCTCCGACAACCACTGTCGCTGCAGATCCTCCCCCGGCTCTGCTAGGATCCACCTCTCAGCAGCCTGATGAACAGCTCCGTCAGAAGGATTTGGAGATAGCCTTCCTCAAGGATCAACTGGCGAGGCTCGCCAGTGCTCCACTCTTGTGCCCTCATGTTCCCTCTGAAACTCTGCAGGCCGACTCAGAGCACACAATCAGGCGGTCGGATCTGGACCGATCGGAAAGGGCTGAACGATCACGGCCGCGTGAACAAGGGAAAGGCGATCCGCCGATTCCCCATCCGAAAGCGCCAGTCGGGAGGTCGTCGTGCCCGATCCCCTAGATATCGACCCTCCGTCAGTGCTGTTTCCAGTTCTCGCTCCGGGAGGTCTCACGAGACTCTCCCCTACACGTTTGAAGGAAAGTGGGCCCCTGTCAGATTAGCTTCGCCGGATACACAGCCCATGGAAACCTCTGAGGCAAACCACAGACGCCGCCGGCGAAGGGACAATCAGCGCTCCGGACAGTATCACGAAGCAGGTGACTCTCTGGCCATAAAAGAAGGTACCCCAGAGATCATAACTCCCCTCCTCCAGTCGGAGACCTTAGGGACCACTTGAACCGACGGAGACAGATGACATCTAGCCCCGAGAAGAGGGCCGTACAACAGAAGGCGTCCGTTGATGCCAGGCTTCGACAGCTCAGTCTATCCCCTTTCATTCCGGAGATTGAGCTGGCGACCCTCCCGGTAGGCTTCAATCTGCCCAAGTTCACAAGGTATGACCCCAAGACGGACGTGTCACGCCCCGTCCCCGATAACTAATAATGACGGTCATTAAGGGATGTGCACACGTGACCAAGTCATCTACTAACACAAACCACTACACGACAAACTGAAATAAATAAAACTCCATAACTGAACTGATCTGGTTATAAATCCCCAGATGATACAACGACTCAAAGAAATAAAATACAACTCTGGCTCATGGCCGATACAACTCAACACAACTACTGCTACAACAACTCTGAACAACAAACTGAACAACTACAACATGGACTTAAAGCCAATCAACACTACTACAACTCGATAAACAAAAACAGACTCAAAGATGAGAGCTAAACAATCTCTCAAAAGAAAAAAGTAAAAAGACTCACAACTCGACTACAACACCAACACGACTCAACAGCTGGACTGGACTGGGACTCTAGCTCCAAGCACCTAAAAAGAAAAACACAATCGTGTATCAGCGACGACGGCTGGTGAATACTATAATGAATAGCATAAAGAAAATAAGTCAAAATAACTAAGGATCACCGTCTCTTTTTAAAATCACACTCACACACACACTTTTACAAAAACATTCATTTCCTTTTATGAAATCACATTTTCTCTACTCACACAACACATCTCTTATATATAAATATATATAACTCATATCATCCTTTTATCTCTTTTACTCAACACAAAAATTACCGTTTTAACTCTTATACACATCACCAAAACACCATTTAGATTTATTTGAAAATCACCATTATTTTACCAACTTGTGGAATCACCAACACCAGTAAAAGATCTTATATAGATCAACACCACACCACACCACACATTATATATATATACTCGTACTTTAATAGCCAAGAGTCATTAACGTTCGGTGACTAACCGTTAAAGTCAGATCTGATACCTTAGGTGCATACTAGGATAAACAACTACAAATGATCCAAGGGCCACTACACCAGTCCCAGTGGTAAGGACTTGTACCCCACCGGGTACAATATATATATATATATATAATATCACCATCACCATCACCATTGCACCACCTGTGCATTTGCATCATTTGTGCATATTGATCCATAGACCCACCTGATCTATGGCAAGGCTATTTGAGCACTCTAAAATATCATTTATATGATTTTAACACCTTTCGAAAATACACCCATTTTACTCACACCAAAAAACACCATTTTTCTTATTTAAAAGAATATAACTCCACACCGAATTTCTTATTAGAAAACACCATTTTCACCATTTATAATTTAACACCACACCTTGTAATAGAAATCACCATTTCACCACTCCTTAACTCAACACCACATAGAAATCACCATTTTTACTTAACGCACACCAAATCATGTTTTACACCATATTTTCCAAAACTTATTATTTTAACACACACAAAATCACCTTTCTTGTATTTTCTTCAAAACCATAGTTTACTCAAAACACATTTGTGATGCAAAGGATTTTCCTTCTTAAAAATATTTCTAAAAACTCAACTCAACCACTTGTATACGTACTATAAAATATATAGGACCATCTAAACCTTATACGATTCATACAAGTACTCACAAAATGTGGCGAATTTACTAAACGATTTGCTTCCCCTTTCCTTGCACCGAACACGAACACGACGGCCCTCCAACACCTATAATATGCCAAAACGCTATAATAAGCTTATGAAATATTTAATATATTCATTTTCCTACAAATTTTGCCTTTTAAAAATATTATTTCCGAACTTTATATTTTTCCCGAAAATCAAGATATCGGTATCTTGGATTCTCCAAGATATCGGTATCTCAGACATGCACTACAGATATCGTTTCTGGCTCAAGGGGTTTCTGGTCACTGACATACTCAAGATATTGGTATCTTCGATACCAAGATATCGGTTTCTCAGACTAGACTGAAACCGATTTCTCCGAACACTAGATATCGGTTGCACCCTTCACCTCAGCTTCACCTGAGCTTTGTTCAGTACTTTGCTGTTGGTTGTACTTTTACCTTTGTACTGTGGTTTCAGTTTCAGTTCAGTTGTACTTGTACCTTTACACTTCAGTTGTAGCCGGCTTCGGCATTGTACTTCACTTCCGCTTTTTATTTCATGTTGTATCATGCATGTAATGAGAATTCAACTGAATGGATCTGAATGGCAAGTAGTGATCTCCCCTGCTATTTATTTAAATTGCTTTAAAAAAAATTGGTTTGAAAATCCGGGGCGTGACAACTTGGTATCAGAGCTTTCGGTTCGAATACCTTGGAACCGTGGGGAGACGCCTAGTCTCCATGGGTTCTCTTGGTCATTACGTTGTCCTTCGGTCATGTTTGTGTGCTTGATGTGCTATATCACATCATGGCCTTGTGTCCTTGAGGTACCTTTCGTGTTTGTCTCCTTTCGTGAATGTTGGGTTGTTCCTTCCTTCGGATGTAGAGTGTTGTTCTCTTGTGGCAAGTCTTGTTGCCTTGCGGTGTTAGTGTGCTCTTGTGTCCTCCCTCTAGGTGGTCTTGATACATCTTTTGTGGTTATTATTGGGTTTTAGGCTCCTCTGTGCCTTTAGAGCTGAGTAAGTGGTATGTAGTAAGATGAGATTTGTGGAAGCATTTGAGGATTATTATTGTGGTTATTCCTCATCTCGCCGTTAGTGAGGCAGAACTTGGGTTTGGTCGGCACACTAATTTGAAATTTTGGAGACCTTGGCTTTGGTTTGGTGATTAGTGATATCTCTTGGAGATATTTTGTTTCAAAGTTGGTTGTTCTTCCATGATTGAGGTATTAACACTCGCGTAGTTGTTGGTAAAATGGGTCTTAGGGTTCATTCGAGTAGGTGTTTCCTTGTCGAATTCGGTAGAAATCTTGAAGCATTACCAATATTTCCTAGTGTTTTCCTTTAAGGGGTATGAACCGTCAGTCATGTCTCCTTACGAGATCAAATTGTTTGTGCCTGTATAGGGTTCTGTATTGAGAAAGAAATCAGTGGTGTTGTTCGGAAATCTTCGTGTTGTTCCTTGCCCCGTTAGTTGGGAGGTGGAAACTTGATTGTAGTGGCTTATCGCTTTAGTCCTTCGTATGTGGACTTGAGATGTAGATTGACGTTAGTTTCATCGTCAGTGTTATCCCTTATCTTATCACATCAGTTATATACTCCTTGTACTTATTCTTACTTGGTGGTTTGGAGAGAAAAAGGTTTGGCTTTAGTATCATGGTGTGTTTAGTCTCTTGTGACTTGGTTATTGTTAGTGTTGAAATTTTCTATTGAAATCTCTTAAGTTTGGGAGAATTGACTTTTGTTGTTTGGGCATGGGTTCCCTTGAGGCTGTTGGGATTTAGGCATATCGGTCCGTTTGAGTTTAAGTCTTTCCATAGCCTTGTGAATAACCTTGAAGTGTCACTGAA
>NMUG010006066.1:0-12785 GCA_002855965.1 Monotropa hypopitys | reverse complement strand
TGGTCGTGCCCGTGCCGTGCCCGTGCCTCGTGCCCGTGCCTCGTGCCCGTGCTGCAAATTTGCGGCCCGGCCCACCAAAAATTACGTGCCCGTGCCGTGCCGGCCCATGCTGTGCCCATTTTAAACGTGTCGTGCCTGTGTCGTGTCCGTGCCGCCGGCCTGTTTGACACCTCTACATCCGGTCCGGTCCCGTCCCTTTTAAAACCGAAACCAATTTTTTTTAAAAATCACAAACCGGACCAAATCGGATAATTTATAAAACCAAACCAAATGGCCGATCAGATCCAATGTATGAGTTTGATCCGGTTTACAGATTTAAATTTTCACCCTTACCTACAACCGATCACTAAAACGCTAGTTTGATTACTTGCCATAAATCAACGGTCAAATCATCGAAAAATGGCGAGAGTCCACCAAATGACCTTGTTCTAGTCCGCAGGACGAACTTTACCTTCCCCGATACTCACGTGTTTACTGTTGACTGCGTCCTTAAAGCGGGGACTAGTCCCAAGGACCTCTGCTTCAGTGATCAGTAGCGCTGCGGGTTTCTGCCTTTTTTCCAGTGCCATTTCGTTCTCAGGAAAAAGGCAAACCAAAAAATCAATTCAGTTCGAGCCCCGAGATTCTCAGTCAGTGAGACTGCCATAGATTTCTTCGCCAACTCTCTCTCTCTCTCTCTCTCTCTCTCTGCATTAGTACAGTAGTATTAAACGTCAATGTCACTCCGCCGCTCCAATTGGCCGGAATCTGACCCCCGTATCTATTCACTCAAGCTGGGGTTCAAGTGTATGCTTTACGCTTTTGATTTTCTCCGGTTGTCCCGGAGAAAACCTGATTCTATTGCTTGCCAATTTCCAGGCAAAAAATCTCTGCTTTCTGTAAGTGATTAAAACCGTGCCAAGGATGATCCATCGGGCTTCTCGTTTACTCAATTTGGTATGTTCGTGTCACTGAGATTTCTACTACGTTTGTTTTTCGTTCTTTGCTTCTTCAAGGGGTTTCGCTTTGATTAAATTTAGTAATTTGCTGCCTCACAAGTTAGTCTTGCTTCTATTTTCTGACTATAAATTGATATCGGCAAACCTTGCCCCAACCAGGGAATGTTTATGTAGTCCACACTCGTGCACGTAAATAGGCAAACAAAGTACATACACGCTATTACTGATTACTTTTAGAAGTGATTTAGGGTTTGCCGTATAAGGTTTTTGGGAAAATAGTGAACCTAAACTGTCGTTTTCCCCTTTCGTTTGTATCAAATGTGACGTTATGCAATTGCAAAGACGAAGCAGAAATTTGTTTATCTATTCTTCTTATTTTTTTTTGTGAGGAGAAAAACTAATAAGGAAGGGATTAATAAATCAAGATGCCGTTTTTAATGCTTATTATTTTAGCTACTTCATGCATTTTTTATCAATGTAATATTGTTGTCATTTTAAGGCATTATTCGGGTGATATGATTCATATATCAAAGTCTTCCTCTCATTCCGATTAACCAAAAAAAAAAGTCTTCCTCTATATTAATACATTGAAGAATGTTGAGTATAAAGTCCAATACTTAGGCTTTGTAAGAAGAAAATTGGGGAATTTTTTGCTAAGGAAAAAACCGGACAGATGGATGCGTTGTCAAAATTAATGGAAAATTCCCGTTAGTGTTAAAACAATAAATGATTTTGAAATATGTTTACATAACAGTGGGACACAAACGAAATCAGAGAGAAAGTTCAAAGAACTTACACGACCAATTTCAGGATTCCAGAAATTGGCAATCAAGGCTAGTACGGGGTACTATGTCCTTCAAACAAATTTGTTCCCCACAATGGTGTTGTTGGGATCGCTGGACAATTGTTTCCCAGGATACAATGACTATCGCCGGGTAGAAGAAGCACTTCAATCTACTCAACAGACGAACTAAAGAACTATGTTATAATTTCAGAACTTGGATGACTTGTATGCGAAGAATATGCATGCAAAATTTTTGGATGATCCAAATGAGTTAGGATTACCCTATTTTATAGACTATGAGATGTCCGTATAAAGGGGCATCATACCCCTTCGACAATGGTCATGACCGTCCGTGAAAAATCACAACTTAACAAAAGTTGTGACTGTTCAAAAGGTTGTGATTTAAAAGACAATTTCATTCACACAATTTATTTATTTTTTCCAACAATTTCCCACATAAATGAAATTGACAGGAAAATTGATGAAGATGCATGCGCAAATGTCCTGAGAATACAATAGAGACTATTCCGTATAGAATAAGGTAGCTTTCGCTTTGAACCTTCTCTTGTGACTGGCTATCGGATTTACTAGTTAACGAGTGAACATGATATCTTGAACTGTTCAACCGTCGGTGTAAACCAAGACAACAACTATCACACAAAATAATTTCCGACATAGTTAGGTACAAAGGACCGATACCCTTCCCAACCAAAACCTCACTGGTCAAGAGGTACCGGTCCCCATACATATAAGGGACCGGTCCCTCTTCACAAGATGGCCAAATTTTGCTTTTGTTAAGTTATATGGGTCCTTATGTAAATAGGCTTAGTTGATAGGGCCTTCTTTGTATTTTTGCCCTTTGTATATGTGTTTATATTCCATTGTAATATTGTGTTGAGTGATAAATGAAAAAGATATTTTTCTCCCGTTTTACATGGTTATCAGAGCACAACACCAAGTAAACCCTAGCCGCCACTGTCATTTTTTCGGCCACCTTTCTTTCTGGCGTTAGCCGCCTCTTTTTCTGGTGGACACCGCCACATGATATTAGAACAAACCCTAGCCGCCACAAAATATTTTCCCGCTACAAAAAAATTTCTCACAGTCACCGATTGCCTGTTTCTTGTCTTCCACCTGGCATGTCACATGGGTGTATTTACTGAAGGCCAAAAGTGAAGTTTTTTCGTGCTTCAAATCTTTTCACCAAACGGTGCGTACTGAATTTGACGCTAATGTTAAAGTACTTCATTCTGATAATGGGACTGAGTATATAGATGGGATTTTTCGGGCATATCTTAATGACTCTGGTATTCTCTTTCAGACTTCTTGTGTTGGAACTCCACAATGAAATGGAGTTGCCGAACGCAAGAATCGTCATCTTGTTGAGGTAGCCCGCTCTCTATTATTCACCATGAATGTTCCCAAACACTTTTGGGGCGAAGCTGTCCTTACCGCAGCCTTTCTTATTAATCGCATGCCATCTAGTGTTCTTCAGTTCCAAGTTCCAATTAAATTTCTCCTAGAGTGTCCCCGAATCTCATCTCCTCCACCCAAAGTCTTTGGTTGTGTGTGTTTTGTTCATGCTCTTAAGCACCCAGGTGGTAAGTTGGATCCCAAAGCCCAGAAGTGTATTTTCCTTGGTTATTATCCAACTCAGAAGGGTTATAAATGCTATGACCCATGTTCTCGCAAAATGTATGTCTCCATGGATGTCACTTTTTGGGAAACAGAACCCTTTTATTCTTCGACCACTTCATCTCTTCAGGGGGAGAATAATAGACAGGAAGAGTTGAAGGAAGAATTACGCATGACATCTCATACTCCAGAATTGTGGTCTTATCCTTTGCCTTGTCATAGTGAAGGAGGGAGTGATAAATCAGTCTAGCAACATTTACCTACAGAAAGAGTGGATCATGATGTTGGTGGAAGACTGGATAGACCAACAGTTAAAACGAGTGTAGATCATGACATTGGTGGACGTCTGGACAAACCAGACTTGAGAACTTATTCACGCCGAGAGAAGGCTACTTGTGTTGAGCCATCTTGCCAATCACTATTTCCAACTCTAGTTCCTGATACTTCAACTGAGTCCCCTGATAATACTCCTTCCTCTATCTCTCTCCCTTTTGATGATCTTGATGTGCCTATTACTCATAGGAAGCCAGTCCGAACACATAAAGTGCCGGCTCGATTCAATTTATCTCTTATGATCGTTTATCTCTTTCATACCTTGCCTTTGTTTCGTCTCTTTCTTATATATCTATTCCACAGAATTGGCAAGATGCATTCATGATACATATGTGGAAATGAGCTATGGTATAGGAAATGACAGACTTAAAAGAGAATGGCACATTGAAGTTAGTATCACTTCCAGAAGGGAAGAAACCAGTGAGATGCAAATGAGTTTTCACCATCAAACAAAATGCTGATGGTACTGTTGAGCGATACAAGGCGAGACTTGTTGCCAAGGGTTTTACTCAGACCTATGGTATTGACTACGCGGAGACGTTTGCTCCTGTAGCAAAGATGAATTCTGTTCGGGCTCTACTTTCTTGTGCTGCAAATTTGAATTGTCTCTCCAATAGTTTGATGTGAAGAATGCATTCCTTCATGGTGAGTTAGAGGAAGAAGTGTACATGGCTATCCCACCAGGTTTCTCTTCATCTCAGACTGAGGGGAAGGTGTGTAGATTGAAAAAGACTCTTTATGGGTTGAAGCAGTCACCCAGAGCTTGGTTCGACAGGTTTTCGAAGGCCATATTGAGGTTTGGGTACAAACAGAGTCATGCAGATCACACTATGTTCATCAGGAAAAGTGCTGGTAAAATTGCTATCCTCATTGTTTATGTTGATGATATAATGACAGGCAACGATGTGGTTGAGATTCTTAATCTCAAGTCTAGTCTGGCCCGAGAATTCAAAATTAAGGATTTAGGATTGCTAAGATGCTTTCTTGGAATGGAGGTGTCAAGGTCTAATAGAGGAATTTTTATCTCCCAACGAAAGTATATACTTGATCTATTGGAAGAGACATGTATGTTGGGGTGTAGACCTGCTGATTCTCCTATTGAGCCCAATCACTAGCTTAGTAGAGACTCGGGGGAGCGCACTGACAAGGAGAGATATCAGCGACTGGTAGGTCGACTGATATACTTAGCTCACACTAGACCAGATGTCAGTTATGCAGTGGGTATCGTTAGTCAGTTTATGCACGATCCTCGCTCTTCACACCTGGATGCAGTTTATCGCATTTTGAGGTATCTCAAATCAGCTCCAGGCAAGGGAATTCTATTCTCTAATCACAGTCACTTGCAATTGGAGGCATTTACTGATGCTGACTGGGCTGGTTCAGTGGATGATAGGCGTTCTACCTCGGGATATTACACATTTCTTGGGGGAAATTTGATCTACTGGCGAAGCAAGAAGCAACTTGTGGTTGCTATATCTAGCGCCAAGGATGAATATAGAGCTATGAGTCATGGCGTCTGTGAGCTTTTGTGGCTCCAAACTCTATTATGCGATCTTGGAGTTTCTAACAATAGTCCTATGAAACTCTACTGTGATAATAAAACTGCTATAAATATCGCTCATAATCCTGTACAACACGACAGAACCAAGCATGTAGAGGTTGACAGACATTTTATCAAAGAAAAGCTGGGCACGGGTTCAATATGTATGTCATTTATGAGATTTGAAGATCAACTTGTTGACATTTTCACGAAAGGGCTTAGCAACAAGGTTTTTCATCCTATTGTATTCAAGTTGGGCTTGATAGATATCTTCGCACCAACTTGAGGGGGAGTGTTAAGTTGTATGGGTCCTTATGTAAATAGACTTAGTTGATAGGGCCTTCTTTGTATTTTTGCCCTTTGTATATGTGTTTATATTCCATTGTAATATTGTATTGAGTGATATATGAAAAAGACATTTTTCCCCGTTTTACAGCTTTGTTGCTCCGGGGCTTCATCGGGTGCTTCTGGAAGGTCCGGGAGGTCTCGGCGGCTTCCGAACGCATCCGGAAATCAACAAATAACTTACAAAACAAACAAGAACTACAAAACAAAGAAAACATAAATATGAACTAAATATAAATAATTAAAGAAAGAACTAAAACTTAAAGGAAATGAAATAGACACACACAATTACAAAATAGTGTGTCTATCACTTGTGCATACACGGGCATTTGGGTTCTTGAGAGGAAAAGAACTAAATAAGAGTTTTTCTTTTGGTTCAATATTTGTGGTTATTTGCCTCCGATTTGATGTTTCTTTTTATTTTACAATTAACAAAAATAACCCACCATGGTCAATATGATGTCCATATTGTTGTGGCATTTGTACTACTAGTGATAGCCCATGACGATGATACTGAGCAAGAGAATAGAAAGCGTAACACAATATCTAAGGGTATGACGAAACTTCGGGTGTTAGTAGTTCATTCGGCACTAATTCGTATCTTCAGCACTCATGATGAGTGACGATACTCGATATGTGTTTTCGGTATAACACAGGGTTGTATTCGTAATTAAATAGAACTTTTTCAAATGTGAAATGTTATGTGTCTCCCTTTGTGCGTACGTGTACAAAGGGGCTGAAGCCCGTAATTTTAGGCATCGTCTGAAAAATCTGAATCGTTTAAAAATTTTAAAATAATATTTTATGTTACTCTGTAAAAAATCAGCTCATTTGGATAACTTTAATTGTTTCAGCTATTTCATTCAGAAGTTAGTTTAAGAGTGTGAGTAAAAATATAAAAACAGTTACAATTATTCGAATGAGTTGATTTTTATAGGATAGTATAAAATATTAATTTAAAATTTTTCGACGGTTCGGATTTTCCCGTCGGGGCCCGAAAAAGCGGGCCCAGACCCTTTGTCTGGTTGGGAGTGCATATACAAAAGCAAGTTTACATTGTTCTTTTATAGAAGTGCGATTCTGTGTAATATCTAAATCAATTAATTTTGTCTGGTTACAGGTAGGTTATAATAGCTTGTTACCTTCCTCAAAGAAACAATGGGTGTGATGACGCGGACTATTGTGCGACTGAGCATTTGAAAATATGACTGAGACATTTTGGTTATGACTGGAACATTTTGGGAGAGTGATGACATGAACAATTGTGTTTTGTAATATAGATTGTTTGGGTGATTTCAATACAACGGTTTTATGTGCTTCTGAATAGAGCTCGTGGTGCTAAATGTTTTGCTCTTTCTCAAATGCTAATAGAAGATGTGCCTGGTCGTCAGTGAATGCAGGTACATGTACATATTCTCGAGGCATGTGCTCTATTATGTCGGTTATTTCAATTAATCTGTTCTTGTATTGTATTTCTTGATGGACATTGTGGACGGTGAATGTTAGATGTTTGAGGAATGCTATTAACGCATTAAGATGTACATCATTTTGTATCTCCTGCTTGTGTGACGCGATGCAATTGTCTGAACTCACAACAATTTTGCAAACAAAAAAATTTCCATCCAATCGCATCGCGCCACACAAACAGGATGTACAAAATGATGTACATCTTGATGTGTTAATAACATTTTTGTAGATGTTTAGCTTTTGCTCTAGTTGCTAATAGGAGGTGTGCCTGGTGAGCAGTGAATTGCAGGTACAGGATTTTATACTGCACATTTTACTGGAATATTGGGCCGATTGAGGTCTCTTGTTAAGAGTCATGAAGAGAAGGAATATACATCAAAGTTCACATCCATTTGATGCGTGCCGTAAGCATGAACTCACTCCCCCATTACTGTTTCTCTACTTTTTTAGTACTGATATTACCATTTAAACGGACCGATCCAAGCTTTGTGGATTGCCTTGTTGATTTTGAAGTAATTAGGGTGCACCCCATGTCTTCATCCTTGATAAATATTGCTTTTGTGACTCACTCTGTCTTTACTTGGTACTGCAAGAACTTGCAAAATTTATTTGCTTTCTCGTGGTTAAACTGGCCAATGCAATTAGTCATTGCGTTGGGTATAGTTTTTGTCAGTAACACCAAAAGAACTTAAAAAGTCTGCCTTTAAATTTCTGACTTTGTAAAGAGAGAACTGTAGGGAAAAATTCACAGAAAAACACAGTTTCATGAAACAGAATTGTAAAAACAGAAACAAAAACTGATCATAAAAGAAAAGAACCGAGGACCTGTGTAGAACACAGTTTTCTTAAGCCAAATTTGCTGCCTCACCGTAGACCCTTAGTCACACACAACATAATTAATATACTCACATGTTTCCTCATTTTTTAATATACGATTGAGTGATTTAATACTTACCCACCATTGTAAATGTCATACTTTGAATTACAATCACTCATTCATTACTTAGTGGATTTTGATAATTCTTTTTGTGGATCAAATCCCCCACTTAGGAGTATTAAAACCAACTTAGACTCATCTCAATAGGTTTCATATTCTGATATTCATTAATTAAATATGAGTCAAAATTCATAAAATATTGGTACCATACCAACATTTTTCCAACAAGAGCTGCAGTCATGCCAAATAACTTGCACAAAAGTTAAGGGTCCGGATACATTTTCTCTATATGGTACTTGATTTGTTGAAATTTTTACTCACCCTGTAACTATGGGAGTCGTAGCTCACGTTGAAGCACAGTGCTTAGAAAGCACACTGTTTGTTCAAGTCAAGTGTTTCCGTACCCACTGTAACTGGTTCTTAAAAAACCAACAAAACTAGCTTCTACGATCAGATGGATGCGGTTTTCATACAATACGTTTTGGGAACTATAGCCAAGTTGAATTACTTGTGACTTGTCAATTCCAGTTGAAAGATGGTGAGAGCCACTAGTTTTGACAAATTAGGAAAGATTTATTTTTAGCTTCACTTATTTCTCAAGTCTATTCCGACTTCCTTAAAGGTTGTGTTTTTTTTGTAAAACCAAGTTATTGGGTCTCTTGTATGGAAGTAAATAATGGTAGAACAGATGATATAGTCTTTTTTGGCCCCTGTATTAACCAATTTTGTTTGGCGCGAATAGGCATATCTGGATCCACTTCTGTTTTGCTTAGGTCCGGGGCTCGAATCCTGGCGGTGACTAGAGATCACCTTTGTGTACCTAAGTGTACAGACAATGCCACGTACCTAGGGACCGTTTGGGAAGACCCGGATTTACTCCCTCACGTACTTCTGGGTGGAGGCAGTGATGGAGCCCTCAGTGGTGGGGTACATCATTTTTTTATAGTTGGAAGTCTATTTTCGGTAGTGCCCCAACTTGTCCAGGTTTGAGCCATGTGATAGGAAGGAGGATTTAAAAACCCACGTTTTCAAACAACAAAATAGACTTCTCAATCGGCAGGGAAAACTAAATGGATTTATCCATGTGGCTTCCAAGAGCCAATAAAATTTTCATTCCATAAGATACGTTGGGAATGTTTCTACTTTGTACTTGTAATGTCCTTATTGATTTACCATCTGACAGCTTTTGAGGCATTTTATTATGGCTCATGGAAAACTGTGGAGCGGTTACGAATTAAGGATGGGGCCATAACCATGCTTTTGGTAGATGGTGGAAATATTGTTGAAGAAAATGTCCCCCTATCAAACCTTCGAGTAAGGTCAAGAAAAGCAACTTTTTCGGATTGCACTTGCTTTTTAAGGCCTGGACTTGATGTTTGTGTGTTATCAACCTCTCAACTTACAGAAAATTCGAGTGAAGAGGAAAAACAAGATCCTGTAAGTGACCATTTATATATCTTGAGCTAATACTTTTTGAACATAGCAAGGTTTGACCTGAACACTGTTAGTATCATACTGTTAGTGATTTGAACTGCTTGTTATTGTATGTTGCAATGGTACCCGGTGCCTGCCCATTATGTTTGTTTTGTTGGAGTAATATTTTGCAGTAAACATTCGGTCCCATTTATTTTACTCTTATAAGTTATGCGGATAAGACCCTCTTTGTTTTTTCTATGAGTTTGCCTGTCAATAGTTTGCATGTCGAACCAGTGTCTAGTGCCATTCAGTAAAGGTGGGGAGTTATGTCTATGTATTAACTTGCGCATGAATGCTAATTTTTGTCTCCATAATGCTTGCTTCCCATGTTTGAAGAATTGGTTTGTCGTCTCTTTAATCCTCCTGTCATGCTTAACCGATTTTCTGTTTCAAGTTAGGATAATTCATTTGTTCAGACATACATGTTTACCTGTGCATAAATTAGCTTGCTGTGGGAAGGGTGGTAGATGCCATGGTTTAAGATTATTTCTGATATTTTTTTGATGCAGGTCTGGTTGGATGCTAAAATAAGATCTATCGAGAGGAAGCCTCATGAACCTAAATGTGCTTGCCAATTTTACATTTGCTTCTATGCTACACAAGGCCCTCTTGGAATGACAAAGAAAGCACTTATTAAGGATGTCACAATGGTGCAAATTGATCAAATTTCCATCCTTCAAAAGCTTGAATGGAGCCCTTGTGAAAGCGAGCACTACCGTTGGGACTTATCCGAGGATTGCTTTTCTCTGCATATGTATAGATTATTCACTGGAAAATTCTCTTCTGATATTTCATGGCTACTTGTTGTTTCTGTTTTTAAGCAACTTGAATTCTACGTAAGGTCAATACAGAAGAGGATCGTCTATCAGATTTCTGATGATGTTGGTGGTGAATGTTGTTCGCCTAATTCAGACGTGCGTTCCAATGCTGTGAATTTTAAATTAGAGAATGGAATTTCAGTCCCCATTGTTGTACCCTTCGTGCCAATTGAGACTCTTGAGAAGGGAACTGGTTCTGGCATGGATGGAGAGAAACTGGGGTCATCTTTTGATGTAATGGGTGTGCGTCGATCCAAGCGGCGGTATGTACAACCGGAGCGTTACATGGGTGGTGATGATTTTTCAGCGTTTGATATTGATGTGGTTCGAATGTACAAAACATGCAGACGGGAATATGATGAAATGCCATTGGCGCCTTTGGCATTGTCAATCCAAGCTAACCATGCATATCAGTTGGATGACCATTCCGAGTTTGACGAAAGGGTCGTTTCATATGCAAAAGATCAATTTGAGTTTTTCTTTGGGTCCCAAAGATCGCTTAAATCTCTGGAGTTGAAATCACTTGTATCCTGTCAAACCGAGCATCTACCACTACTTACTAATGAAATGCAAGATCCACATGAATTTGCTATTGTTCCTGTGACCGATAAAACTGATCAAACGGTCCATGATGAGAATCCCCTTAGTTCTGAGATTCCTGGGAAGTATTCAGGAGTGGTTGGTCAAGCAGTTTCAAAGTATACCTACATTAATGATACCCATAGAGTACATAGAAAAAGCACTGATGAGGGAGAGATTCCAGAGACTGAAGGTAAATGGGGGTGGCAAAGTTTATACAAGAAATGCCACAGAAAAAGGGATAGGTCTAAACATTTGGGAAGGGCCAGTTTTCATGATGCGGGAACAACTAACTGCAAGACATCCTTTAGCGCCAGTATGTACAGGGAGTTGATAAGGAGATGTATGGACAATATAAATTCTACAATTGATATAGAACAACCCCGAGTTATTGATCAGTGGAAAGACTTCCAGGCATCGAAATTCATGGAGCAAAGGGATAGCAGTGAAATAACCTCAATGAACGAGGAAGAAGACTCGGAGATAGAGATGTTATGGAAGGAAATGGAACTTTGCATGCAATCAAATTATCTTCTTGAAGACAACGAGGTAATATTTTTTTTTCTTGTCTAGCTGGTGGCACCAATAGAAGACAAGATCAGAGAAAATAGATTAAGGTGATTTGAACTTGTATGTCGTAGATCGAATAATGCGGTAGTTAGCATGAGTGATTGATTTCGGTAGATGCTAGCACTAAGGGGAGAAGAAGACCAAAAATAACTTTAGAAGCATTAGTTAAAAGAGACTTAGATTTTTTGCATATCACAGAACATGATGCTCCTGACAGAACTTTATGGAAACGGATTATTCATGTAGCACAACCTTACACTTGTACAAAAAGCTTCATATTTGATATCGGGTGGGATTGAGTGTTTGATCGGGTTTGTGATACCATTGGGCCGGGGTGGGACCCATGTGGTTTTCAATGTTTTTTTCTTTCCAACTAGCAGTTTAGGAGTGGGATTCACAGTGCACCCCCATGTATTCTACTATAGTTCTGATAACACGATGGCCACTAAAAGTATAGGAATGTGTATCGATCTGTTGATTGATCTATTGGAATGCTTTTCAGGATTTCAATGGCAAAGTCCCTGATGGCATTGCACAGAATTCAAGCAAGCACCGTGGAAAAGCTTGTCGACATGAATACAAACTAAATGAAGAAATTGGAATTCTGTGCAGTTTGTGTGGCTTTGTGCTCACTGAAATAAGAGATGTCTTGCCATCATTTGTAAGTTTATTTTGAATTCCACAGACCAAGTATTTCTTACACACCTCATTTGTAAGTTTATTTTGGATTCCACAAAGTATTTCTTACACACGTATATCCTAGAGTCTAGTTAGATTACTGATGGCAATCGGTCCGGTTCGGTCTGGTTTTCAGAAAAACCGAAACCGAAATTTTAATCATAGCGAAACCGAACCAAAACCCGAACGGTTGGAGAAAATTAAAACCATAACCGAACAAAACCAAACTGTCATAATATTTTTAGTCGATTTGGATAAAAAACATTATTATTTATATGTGTTATATATATGGGAAAACTTCTATGGACTCAATTCCTTACTCAATTCCTTATCAAGGCATTCCACAGAATGCGTTGGGGACTTAACTGTCACGATCCAAACCGTTCATGATGTTCAAATTAATAAAGTATATGATCCTGCAAAATTTCAGCTCAATCGGATATCGATAAGTACTTGATCTAAACAGTTGCATATAACGCAGTTCCTGTCAAGTTTTTTGTGTAACTGTTTGGATCAAGCACTTATCGATATCCGATTGAGTTAGTTTTTTGCAGGATCATATATTTTATTAATTTGAACATCATGAACGGATTAAATTGTGACAGTTAAGCCCCCAACACATTCTGTGGAATGTCTTGGTAAAGAATTGAGTAAGGAATTGAGTACATGGAAGGCCTCCATATAT
>NMUG010006065.1:0-12787 GCA_002855965.1 Monotropa hypopitys | reverse complement strand
CCAACTTTCATGCTCCTTCGTAAAATCGAAAAGGAGCCGTTCTTCAGATGGCCGGAGAAGAGGTTGGGAGCCCAGAGAGGTGGCAACGACAAGTTAAGATGCTCCTATCACAGGGAGAAGGGCCACCTCACTACCAACTGCCGAGCCTACAAGGACTTCTTGGAGGAGCTGGTCACGGCGGGCCACCTTGGCGAATTCATTGATACTGAGAAGACGGCTATGGCCGTGCCGAGGGAAGACTCCAAGCCAGCGCTTCGCATCATCAACGTGATCCACGGGACAGTGGATCACCGACGAGAGGAGCAACTTCGGTCTGAGCTCCAGCAGATTGAAGCAAAGGAGATCCTCGCCGTCCAGCCTATGCCGAAGAAGCCAAATCAGGATTTGAGGTATTCCATTACTTTTTCCTCCCGAGATTCTGAAAGGGTTCAACACCCCCACGACGATGCGCTAGTCGTCACGTTTCAAATTGCCGACTGCTAGGTCAGTAGGGTCCTCGTTGACCTCGGCAGCTCGGCAGATGTCATGTATTATTCCTTATTCAAGAAAATGGGGTACAAATCGGAGGACCTACAACCGACCGACGTGCCACTAGTAGGGTTCAACGCGGCATCTGTCTGGCCGCTCGGCAAGCTTACCATACCAGTGACCATCGGCACGGTCACAACCGGGGTGGAGTTTGTGGTAGTTAATGTCCCGTCGCCCTACAACGCGATTTTGGGCCGAACCTGGGTCCACAGCATCAAGGGAGTCGCCTCCACTTACCACCAGGTCATAAAATTCATCGGCTCCAGAGGAGTGGAGGAGCTTAGGGGAGACCAAGCCTCGGCCAAGCAGTGCTATATCGCTGCCGTCAAGGGCAAGGTCACCCACGAGCAAGTTCACTGGGTGGAGGTTCCTGATCAGCCAGTGTTGGAGGATGTCGGTTCAAGTGCCTCATCTAAATCGATTGAGGACCTTGACACCGTCCCTCTTAGCGCCGACGATCCGGAACGCTTCTTTCTTATTGGCTCGGAAATGTCAGAGGCAGACAAGACAGCCACGATCAGCTGCCTCAAAAGGAACGTAGAGATTTTTGCCTGGACACCTTATGAAATGTCGTGCGTAGACCTAAAGTTCATCAGCCATCACCTCAACGTCCGGCCGGAGTGCCGGCCCGTCGTTCAGAAAGCCAGGCGATCGGCAGCCGCTCATGCCGATGCAGTGATTGAAGAAGTGGACCGTTTGACCGAAGCGTAGGCGATCCGAGAAGTACACTATCCCACCTGGTTAGCCAACACGGTGATGGTCAAGAAGAAGACCGGTAGGTGGAGGGTTTGTGTTGACTACACTAACCTCAATGAAGCTTGCCCCAAGGACAGTTTTCCCGTGCCAAGGATTGATCAGCTGGTCGACGCAACGGCCGGGCACCCCAGGATGAGTTTCATGGATGCTTACCGAGGGTAACACCAGATAGCCATGTACGGCCCAGATCAGGAGAAGACAGCGTTTATCACTCCAATGGGACTGTTCTGTTACCGAGTGATGCCCTTCGGCCTGAAAAATGCCAGAGCAACATACCAGAGGATGGTCACGAAGATGTTCAGCTCCCAGCTCGGCGACACAATGGAGGCCTACATAGATGATATGATGGTCAAGAGCAAAGCCGAAGCAAGCCACCTGGACGATCTTTAGAGGGTATTCGACATATTGAAGAAGGACAAGCTTCGGCTCAACGCTTCAAAGTGCGCCTTTGGAGTCAGCTCGGGGAAGTTTCTGGGATACCTTGTCACGCGCCGAGGCATTGAAGCCGACCCCTCTCAGGTTTCGGCTATCTAGAGAGTTGAAGAGCCGAGGACATTGAAAGAAGTACAGAAGCTTGCGGGTATGGCCGCAGCTCTCAATCGGTTTATCAGTAGATCCTCAGACAAGTGCCAGCCATTCTACGAGGTATTGAAGAAGAATAGCCAGAGACATTTTCTGTGGACTGATCAGTGCAGGGAGGCCCTCGGCAATCTTAAAGAATACCTCTCTTCGGTTCCCCTGCTTGCCAAACCAATGCAGGGAGAAGAGTTGTACCTATACCTGGCCGTCACTTCACATGCCGTCAGCTTAGCACTGGTTCGGCAAGAGGGGCTTGAGCAGCAACCGATCTACTTTTCAAGTAAATCACTCATCAACGCCGAGACCAGGTATCTTTCTCTTGAAAAACTTGCATATGCTCTGGTTATTGCTTCCAGGAAATTGGCACCGTACTTTCAGGCACATACCATAGTGGTCCTGACCGAGTTCCCTCTTCGGGCGTTGCTTAAACGCGCCGACCTATCCGACCGACTCACCAAGTGGGCCGTGGAGCTGGCCAACTTCGACATCAAGTTCCAGCCAAAAACAGCTATCAAAGGTCAAATCCTGGCCGACTTCCTCATCTTGAAGAAGCTGTGACCGAACAAGTCATGCCAGAGTCGCTGCAAAATCAGGACTCGTGGAGGATGTTTGTGGACGGCACATCAAACTGCCGAGGAAACGGAGCCGGAATTGTCCTTATCTCGCCCGAGGGAGTCACCCATGAGCACTCTCTCTGGCTCAACTTCAGCGCCTCCAACAATGAGGCAGAGTACGAAGCACTCCTACCGGGCTGAAAGCGGTCGAGGAGTTGGAGATTCAGAGCATGAACATCTACAGTGACTCCCAGCTTGTGGTCAACCAGGTCAACGGTGACTACGAGTGCCGAGATGAGCGAATGGGAAGATACATACAGAAAGTCAAAGAAAGAATGGGGCTGTTCAAGCAAGTCCAAATCCAGCAGGTCGGTAGGGAACAAAACGCCCATGCTGACGTTCTGGCCGGAATAGCCTCAGCAGCAGAAGTCAGAGAGCATAGGACGGTCAGCGTCCAAAACCTAGGTCAGCCGAGCATCGAAGCACCGAATTAGCAAACCGTCTTCTTCATCAGCCTGGGTCCCAGTTGGATGGACCCAATCATTGCATTCCTAAAAGATGGCTCACTCCCAGAAGATAAGAGGGAGGCCCACCGAATCGTCCACAAGTCGGCTCGGTTCTGGCTTGGCCCTCATGACAAGTTGTACAGACGGTCATTCTCCGGGCCGTACCTCCTCTGTGTGCACCCGACATTGGTGGAAGGAGTCCTGCAGGAGCTCCATACCGGTAGCTACGGAGCTTATACAGGGGGAAGATCAATAGCGCACCAGGCTCTCTCGCAAGGGTACTGGTGGCCGAAGATGATGGAAGACGGGGAACAGATTGTGAAGAAGTGTAACCCCTGCCAGAGGTTCTCCCCGATAATCAGACAACCTGCCGAGGAGCTCACACCATTGACCAGTCCATGGCCCTTCGCTCAGTGGGGCTTGGACATCGTCGGCAAGCTTCCTACGGCACCAAGAGGTTTCAAGTTCCTAATCACTGCAACAGATTACTTCTCCAAGTGGGTTGAAGCCGAGCCGTTGGTAACCATAGAAGACAAGGATGTGAAGAGATTTGCTTGGAAAAACATCGTCTCCCGCTTCGGGATACCCTATGTCTTCATCTCTGACAACGGCACTCAATTTGTGGGGGACCTCTTCACCAGCTTTTGTGCCGAGCACAGAATCAGGTTCTACAACTCAACTCCTCACTACCCACAAGGCAACGGTCAAGCCGAAGCGTCCAACAAGACCATCGGTAGCGGAATCAAAAGGAGACTCCAAGCAGCTAAGGGAAGATGGGCCGAAGAACTCCCCAGCGTTCTTTGGGCCTACCGAACAACTCCACGGCGCTCCACAGGACAGACTCCGTTCTCTCTAGCCTTCAGTATGGAAGCAATCATTCCACTGGAGGCCGGGCTTCCAACCATCAGAACCGAAGGATTTGACGAGGCCACCAATAGCGCAACAATTCAAAAGACCTGGACCTGACCGACGAGAGAAGAGACTCGGCTAGGATCAGACTAGCCGCCTACCAGCAAGGGGTAGCCAGAAATTTCGCCCGGACGGCCCAGGGCATTCAAAATTGACGATCTCGTCCTTAGGAAGGTTGTGGGAAACAAGAAGAAGAGTTCCGATGGAAAGCTCGGTCCCAATTGGGAAGGACCGTACAGAGTAACAGGACACGCAGGGACCGGGGCTTACCGACTTGAAGATCTGGACGGCACTCCAATCCCAAGACTATGGAACGCTACGAACCTGCGATTGTACTATCACTGAATGTAAACTTGGCTTAGGGCCCCAATCAATGAAAGAGATTCGAAGTTCGCGCGTAAATTTTTGTCTTCCGCGTCGGCACTAAATTACCACAGCTCTCAGTTGCCGTTTATCTACAAAGCGTGCATGCAGCTCCTCGGTGGCATTGCCGAGGAAGCTTACAGCTCTTCGGTGCTATATCGCCGAAGCAGCTCTCAGTTGACGTTCATCTACAAAGCGTGCATGCAGCTCCTCGGTGGCATTGCTAAGGAAGCTTACAGCTCTTCGGTGCTATATCGCCGAAGCAGCTCTCAGTTGTCGTTCATCTACAAAGCGTGCATGCAGCTCCTCGGTGGCATTGCTGAGGAAACTTACAGCTCCCCGGTGCTATATCGCCGAAGCAGTTCTCAGTTGCCGTCCTACAAAACGTGCATGCAGTTCCTCGGTGGCATTGCCAATGAAGCTTACAGCTCTCCGGCGCTATATCGCCGAAACATTGCACAAGTTATCATTTATCTAAAAAATGTACAAGTGTCGCTCAGGCAGGCGCCGGAACAGCCTTCATTTTGCAATCAGCCAAGTATTTGGCCGAACCGAGGAAAACGCCTTGGTTACACCAAAACCCTTTCCTCGGCTGGGGGAAGTGGGTAGAGCGACATAGATAAACGCGCAGGCATGAATGCAGTTCATTAAAACAAAAAAACAAAAAGAACCGGCCACAGGTCGGCTCGGCCCAGGCAAAAGCAAAGCAAAAATTACAAAGCAGGAGCGCAAGGATGGTCATGCAGTCGGTTGTGATGAACCGACAGGAGGATCGGCCACAACAGGAGGATCGGCCACAACGGCCGGAGTAACCGTTGGCGCAGAAAAGATCCAAGCTCTAGCCTTGGACTTTCTCATTTCAGGGATCTCCCCCACGCCCTCAGCGCTGTCCTCGGCCCCCATGGAAACCAAGGCGTTGACCCATCCCTTCTTGAAGACCTTCTTCTTCAACCTTCCCAACTGGGCGCGACACTCAGCAGCCGCCTCTTCATACCCCCTCCCGAAATCCTCCTCCTCCTTCTCGGCTGCTCGCTTCTGCACCTCCTCCATCTCCGCCTTCAAACGGAGGTTATCAGCCTGGAGCTCCTCAAGTCGAGCATTTTTGGTAGACAGCTCTGCCACATTGATCTCGACCGTCGCCATAATCTGCTTGTTCTTTTCCTCCAGCGTGGCCACAGATCCCAGAGCCTCGGCGAGCTTCTCCTCCGCCTTCTTGTCAGCCAGCTGCCGAGTAGCCTGTACCTGGCCGAGGCGTTGATCCACGTCGGCGGCAGCGTGCATCATCTGCAAAAAACACAAGTTACCAATGCAAATGCCGAAGGGAATAGGTTAAACATGACAGATGCTTACCATTCCGCTGTAGTACATCATCCGGCGGAAACAGGACCGGGGGCCCTTGGGGAGGCGCTCCATCTCCCTCGGCAAAGTGAAGGGTTGGGCCAGCGCCAGCGCCAGGTCGCTCCTCCAGCGTGTCCCACATCTCGGGAACAAGGCCCTCGTAAGATAGCTTCGGCTCAAATGGAATTATCTCCTGCTGGGAGGATTGAGCCGTCTCCTGCGCTGCGGGATCTCGGGCAGGAATCTTCTGAGCAGCAGCCGAAGAATGCTCAGCCGATTGCACCGTTTCCTCGGTTCGGGGCCTCTTCTCCCGGCGAGCCCTTTGCAACGTCTCCATGATTTCGCCGATGCGGCCTCTTGCCGGCCCCGTTTCCCTCAGAATGGTCACCACGGGCTCAACGTTTAGGCCCTCCGTCTCCTCGTCCAGGAAATCGCCTTCAAGATTGATCACCTTCCTCGGTCCCATTTCTACCTCTATCTCCTCGATGGTTGGCGAAGCAGATGTTTCGGCTGGTTGAGCAGCGGAAGGTTCGGCTGAGCGCCTTGCAGACGGTCCGGCTGGAGTAGGTCGCGACCGAAGAGTGTGAGTGTAGGTTGGATGATACTCCAACAAGGTCGGGGCCCAGCGCCTAGCTTCCGACAAATCAGAAAACGCCTTCACTCTATCCGCGTCGACCACGTTTTTGCAGTGGCTGAGAACCCCTGGCGTCTGCACAAAGAGAAACAAATGGTTAGAAAAATTCAAGAGAAGTTATGCAACTACAGCCGAAGTGACGACACTTACTCGGCACCCCCTCCAGGAAAGGTACAGTGAAAACGTGCATCGTCCCAAAGCGGAATGGAACGAAGAAACGGTCGGAGACGATCAGGACGTCGTCGACATATTTATCTGAGTCCGGCAACCCGGCAATCAGACCGGATTGGTTAGGCCTCCGGCCCAAGTAGTACTTGCTGGACTTATGATTGTATCCAACGAAGTAGCAGCCGAAGATATCGTCGAACGTGAGCCGTTCTGCCGGAGGAAGGGTCTCGTTCAGCCTGGCCACCCCCAGGAGAATCTTGAAGGTGTTCACTGTCACCTGGAACAGTGTGATGCCCAGGGAGCCAAAGAACTGGGTCAGAATGGGTTGAAAGGGGAACCGAACTCCCCCCTCAGCGATCGCAATGATGGGAACAAGGACGTGTTGTGGTCCCTGTTCCTTATGGCCGACGGGCGCTAGCAAGAGATTCACGTCGGCCGGAACCTCATACTCCTCCCTGAAGTGCTGGAGGTCTTCAGGAGTGTCCACGAGCCGCCTAAACTTGTCGGACCGCTTCTTCGGCGCCATCAGTTGGATTTGAAAAGAACACAAGCAGAAAGGCACTGTTTGTCGGTTCGGCATCAACCTATGCAGCTAAGCACAGGATGGCAGGCTCGGCTCGGCCAAAATCGGTCAATGCTCATCTTCCTCGACACAGGACCCAGAAACTTGCAGGAAGCTTCCAGGCCACGAAAGTGGCAGGGAAGATGCACCCAACCTGAGAGTAGTCGCAAAATCGACTAGAAAGCAAAAACGGGCTCGACCACGCCAGCCAAGAAGCCCAGAAGCTGGCCAAAAGCTTCACGGCCTTCAGCAATGGCGGTGGATCCAGCGACCATCAACAGGTCGCAAAAACGACCTGGACAGCGAGAAAAGATGTAAAAATGGCGGAAAATAAAGCTTGGAGGTTACCTGCGATGAAGAAGAAGGCTGGAAGCTTGAAGAAAGAGCGCTGAAAGCAGGAAAGACGGTGGCCGGAGGAGCTGCGGACGGTTGCCAGAAATCTCCTAGAGTGAGAAAGCTGAAGGAGCGAGAAGGGCTCTGAAAACCCTAAGTCCTGTATTTATAGGAGGAAGCTCAAGGCTCAGACCCGATTTACCGCCCGCCCCGGCCCAAACGGTTGCCCCGCGCCCGCAATGATTGTGCCGCATGGGAACTTGTGCCGGCGCTGCATGCCTGACAACGCATCAGCACGCTGTTCCGTCAGTCGCAACTCCAGCCAACCGCTGTATGGCACGTAGCGATGCCCAACCGCCAGATCAAACGCACGAAGATCGAAGACGTGACACCTGTCCGCGTGACGTCACGTCAGACGCGCCAACTCTCCAGAGCGCGACACATCAGCGATTTTAAATTGACGGTTCATTAAATGCTGTCAGGACAAATCTCAAGTCAAATCAGTGGTCCGACGCTCCTCCCTTCGGCACCTACACAACCTATCGGCACTGAGTCAACCCCGCTTCGGCCAAAATGCCTGGCCAAAGGGGTTGAGGGGCTATTGTTGGGGGCTGAACTCTCAGGAGACCGGAGCCACGACCTCCTCCAGGAGGACAACAGCTCAGACCAGCCAGCATGCGGCCGAATAATTCTTAGCCGGTGATAGGGCCTCTCTGGGGCTCTCTCCGGTCCGGAGACTCAAGGCCCAGAGGAGGAGCCTAGCCGAGAAGCCTAGCAGCCAAGGTCACGCGACCGAGCAAAGCAGGGCTGACGAGAAATCTCTCCCGAGATCACTTCTGTGGAGAGGTCTCTCAGCCCAGGACGGCCCGACCGACAACAAGCAGCGCTGAAGCGTACCGCTTCGGCCACATAGGACAAGATGCCTTGTTCACAACGAATATTCCCTCGTGGACAGCATCCCGGATTTTGCGCACATGGCAGACACACGCCTGACACAGAATCAGCTTTTCCGTGATTCCCGTCGCACGTCAGACAGCTTTTTCCAGCTTTTCTGCCGCCCAAAGCTGTCAGGCGCCGCCGCCTGACATTGTCGGGAATCGTCCGGTCGGCCACACGACAGTCCACTCAGAGGGGACAGCTGCACTGCCCCATGCCGCAAGTGGGCGGCTCACCCGCGCCGAAGCGCGTGCCCAGCACTCTCCGATGTTCTATATAAGGAGCTTGGCATTCAATGCATGGTACACACACTCTCTCTAGAAAAAGCTCTGCCAGTTTACTTTCTCTCTCTATAATCCCTTTGCTGACTTTGCCATCGGAGGGTCTACCGGCGATGCCGCCGATAGCTTAACGTTTATTCACTGTGCAGCTAGGTCCAGCCACTCAGCACCGCCGCTCACCGCCTGAATCCGCCATCAGAAAGGCTTACCCCCCAACAAGTACAAAATAACAAGAGGAGATACAACTTCCCTAGGTGAATGGAGAATTAGTGCATGGTGGAGGAGGAAGATGCCATGGAAATCATTGAGCTCTTCTTCAATTCCATCTAAGCTTCAATCTCAACTCTCCAATGGTGGAAATCCCTTTCAAAATCTAGTCAAAAACCGTCCTTCTCTCTCTACCCAATAATCCTTATATATCCCCCCTTAATTACATTCAAAATTTAAATTTAAAAACCAAGTGGAGTGGGTTTCGTCCGGACGAGACCTACGCGTCGTCCGGACGACGGTCACGTTTGATCACAAATAAGGTTCTACATGGTTCGTCCGGACTATAGGTCTAGTGTCGTCCGGACTAAAGGGTTTGAGCAATATTGGAGCTTTCCTGGTTGCGTCGTCCGGACTACATGAAGGCTTCGTCCGGACGACAGTGGCAGATTTTTGCTTCTTTGGCCTTTTGAGCCATGTCTCCTCCTCCCATGCTTCTCTAACAAGATTTTCAATTATTCCTTAGCAGCCCAATGTCTCCAAATGCTCCATAGTAAGCTATATCTCCTTTATTTCCTGAAATCGTTCGAAACAAACAAACTATGACAAATTTTATTAGTAACATGCTTCGAGATTCACTAAAATATGAAGTTAAAGAGTAGAAATAGGTACGTTACCGTACCTATCATGGAAGTATGGGGTGAAGATGGGGTATGGGTGAGATCATGGAAGTATTGGCAGATGTCATAATCCCGCCGGTGAGCTTCAGCACGCATGACATGCTGTTGCTCCATAATATAGTTTGTACGGGCTTCCATGTCTACCCGGAGGTGGCCAAGAGAATCAAGCAAAGAATTATATTCATTGTAGCCAAAATGCCAATCCTCCATGAGTAAGGGTTGGTCAATCCCTGGAATATCTTGCTGGGGTTGAGGACCGGGTGGTGGTGGGGGTGGTGGGGGTGCTGCTCCTGCCTCTCGCTAGAGTCGTGCCAAAGTGCGCACGCTCTTTGTCCAATTCGCCTGCCCGATGAGCTCGGGATTTTCGTCGACCTCTTCATTGGGTCGAAGGCGATAATTGCGATGGATGCCCGTGTGTGGAGAAAGGATAAGTCGGGTGACAATGGAAGGGAATGGTAATGGAGTCGGGCCCTCAATGAATCGGCACATTTCAGCAAATATAATCTTTGGGACATTAATTTCCGTCACAATCAAGAATGAATATAGACAACGGAGATGGGTATGTCTCCGCTCGTCTTTGTGCCCCATGCACACATTTACGAGCACCCAATCAATTAAATGCAGATTCTCGGGCAAATTGGCCCGTCTCAAGTAATGATGTGGCTGCAAGTTTGGCATGAAAGTAAGTGCCATATCCCATTGGTACATCTGTTCCACCGCTGGGGTGAAGGCAGGAATATCATCATTGTATTGCATCCCGAGCGCCGTAGCAATATTACGCGCAGTAAAGTGATGATCATTACCGTCTATGACGGTAATAAGGCGCTCGGGAGCGTTGGCGTGCCTTTTCAGATTTTGGTAAACACATGCGGGTTAGGCGTGGATAAACTGGGCCAATATTACTCATGAGAGGAATAAGTCCCCGCGCTTGCAATTCTTGGATTTGTGGTAACGTAGCCGGCAAGTTTTGGAAAAAAGGAACATCAAACACCCACGGCTTAGCAATGCGCCGGGTTGTCAAATATCACCCCGTTGGGGTGCGACTTAATCCGCTTGGGGAACATATTCCTCCTCCTCAGAGGAGCTCTCAGATTCGGCCAAGGGTGGTGGTGGTGGGGGAGGAAGATGAGTGCGTGTTCTTTTTCTTTGGGCAGCCGGTTGGCTACCCTCACCTCTTTCCATAGTTCGATCTCCTCTCCCACATCCACCACTCCCAACACCCATTCTCACCATTTTTTTTTATAAAAACACAAAGTCACCAAATATATCCACAAAATATTGATATTGTCCCCCCCAAAATTAACACAATAATAGGTAAAAATTTAGAAAATTTATACCTCTTGAGTGTTTGAGAATTCGCGACTGAAAATTGGTGACTTTTGCTTCAACCAAGGAACTTCCGGCGGACGGTGGTGGATGGCAACACAAGGCGGTGGCGGAGGATGAGTGTTGACGGTAGTAGCGGGTTGGGTTTGGGTTGTTGGAGCTGTGGATGGTGAGTAGTGGTGATTTTCGGATTTAGGTTAGGGTTTGAAGAAGTGGGTTTGGGTGTTTGAGTAGTGGAGGATTGAAGGTCGATTTGGTGAGAGGGAGAAGATTGTGTAAGGTTAGGAGAGTTTTAGAGAGTGAGAATGATGAATTTGGGTTTGAAATTTTCGGAGGTAGAGAGAGTAACAATGGAGGAAAGAGAGAGATAGAATATGGAAAGATATGATGGAATATGGAGTGTAAGAGTTAAATTAGGGGTAGGGGGAGTCAAATCGTGCTTTAGGGATCAAATGACACGTGGGGACGTGTTTAATTAGGAATCTTGACCGAATTTTGAGCTCCCCCGTTATTTTTTTTCAAATTTCAAACAGTGTCGTCCGGACGAAATAGTCGCGTCGTCCGGACGACGGTTCCAGATTTGATTTTGAACGAAGGCGTCGTCCAGACGAAGATTTGGCGTAGTCCGGACGAAGGTACCAGACACTGATTTTCTTGAGACGCATGCGTCGTCCGGACGAAAGGTCCGCGTCGTCCGGACGAAGAATCCAGAATTCCATTTTTCTTGTGCAAGAGCATGGTCCGGACGACGGGTCCAGAATTAAACTTCTTTTCTTCAGCAGGTGTCGTCCGGACGAGGCTTTTGTGTGGTCCGGACGACGGGTCCAGATTTTTGACATTTTCTTCCTTTGTCATGCCTTCTCTTCCGTTAGGCCTCTATTCCATGCACAAACATCTTAAAGCACAAAAACAACCAAAACCAAGCATATTACATCATGAATATTAAGAAATATGAGCTACGATGAAATGTACGCATTATACATTGATTATTCTCCCGATCCGTCACGTGGATAGGTCGAACCATACTTTTCTCCCCAATTTGTCGATTGTAGTGTCATGTTGTGATGAAGACATTTTGAGACTTCCCGGGTAGGAGTCTACTCAAAAGGTTACTCTTCTAAAGCCGCACTTTTTGGCTAAGCTTGAAGAGTCCCAATCTTCTTTCGAAACCATCCATACTTGAACTCAACCTACCTTCTAGACAACATTCCAACTATATGAACGAACGGGTGGCTATGTTAGACCATCATGCTGAGCCGTTCGAGCACGGCTCACACTAGAGGTATCTCACCCTCCATGGATTTAACGTCTCCTAGACGCATTCAAGCATTGTCAATTTTTATATATAGGGTCAATGAGAGCTACCTTTTCAATGGTAGCCCCATCCCTAATCTCTTCTCTCACTCCCTCAACATAGGGTTTTAATCTTTGGCCATTGACTTTGAACACATTACCGATTCGGAGATCTTTTATCTCTATGGCCCTATGAGAGAAAATTTTAGTGATAACAAATGGGCCATCCCATCGTGATCGGAGTTTACCGGGGAAAAGTTTCAAGCGGGCATTGAATAGCCACACTTTCATTCCCACGGTAAAAGACTTTTTTAGTATGTGTTTATCATGAAAAGCCTTTGTGCTCTCTTTATAGATCTTTGAGTTCTCAAAAGCTTCTCTCCTTATCTCTTCTAATTCCGCAATTTGAAGTTTTCTATTAATTCCTACGGCCTCAATATCGAAGTTCAACCGTTTAATGGCCCACATGGCCCTATGCTCCAATTCGACGGGTAAATGGCATGCTTTTCCAAATACCAATCTATATGGAGACATTCCAGTTGGAGTTTTAAAAGCGGTACGGTATGCCCAAAGTGCGTCGTCCAATCTCAACGACCAATCTTTCCTATCGGGTCTCATCGTTTTTTCTAATATTCTTTTTATCTCCCGGTTAGAAACTTCAACTTGTCCACTAGTTTGAGGATGATAAGGTGTTGCCACCTTGTGCGTTATAGAGTATTTTCGGACAAGCGCCGCAAAATAGCGGTTTAGGAAGTGTGTTCCTTCATCACTAATTATGGCACGTGGATAACCAAATCTTGAGAAGATGTTGGATTGCAAGAATTTAATGACCAC
>NMUG010006064.1:0-12787 GCA_002855965.1 Monotropa hypopitys | reverse complement strand
AAGGGAATTTCCCTTTTTCAAGCTGGAGTGTCCCCATGGAAGACATGAGCATGAACAAAGTAGATTTGATGTCCTCATTAAATGTTTGTTGAGATTGCATGAATTGGTGGATAGGGTCATCATTACCTTGCCGGTTTGGCAGTTGGTAAAAATTAGAACCGATGGGGGTCCTTGTTGAGAATATGGCAATTGGTTTGGTTAGCTTGGAACAAATTGGTTAGAGTTTAGTTTTTGTTGTTGAGATTGGTACTGTGGTGGTGCATAAATTTGGCTTTGGTATCCGGATGGTGGAGCATTATATTGAGGTTGGGGTGGATTGGATTGAGACCCATTAAATGGTCATTGTTGCTCTTGGTTTCCCTAACTCAAACGTGGGTGGTTATGCCAATTTGAATGGTAACCCCAACTCAATAGAGCATGCCGAAGGAAGTTTTTGATGGAATTGACATCGGCTTGCTTCGTGCTCAAAAGTAAATCTTTTACTACCGGCAATGATGGACAATGCTCCGTAGTATGCCCAATATTCTCACATATAGCACAAAGTTCTTCGGTCCTTGCCATAGAGGCAACCGAGTTGAATTTGTTGATTTCAAGTGTTTCAAGTTTCCTAGTCAATTGTCCAACTTTCAAAGACAAATCGTCTTGATCCTTCAATACATGTTTTCCCCCAATGTGACCATGGACCGGAGTGGGTAGAGAGTAATCATTTGGATCAGAGTAATCCCATGATTGATTGTTCTCTGTTAAGAAATCAAAGTAGTCCAAAACCTCGGCGGGGGCCTTTATCTAAGAATTCCCCATTACACATGGTATAAATGAATTGACGGTTCGTTTGGGAAATGCCCTCATAAAAATATCCGACAATTTAAGCATCATCAAAGCCGTGATGTGGAACGGCATTGAGAAGGTCTTTGAACCTTTCCCAACAAATGCCAAAAGGTTCCCCATCCTTTTCGCAAAAAGATGTAATGAGTTTTTTTAGAGCACGGGTTTGATGCAAGGTAAAAAATTTCTTGTAGAACTTTTCTTGCATCATCCCCGAACTCGTGATGGATTGAGATTTGAGAGAGTTAAGC
Organism: Monotropa hypopitys; assembly: GCA_002855965.1. NCBI lineage: Eukaryota > Viridiplantae > Streptophyta > Magnoliopsida > Ericales > Ericaceae > Monotropa > Monotropa hypopitys. Next base: position 11,711 of record NMUG010006064.1, on the reverse strand, counting down.
CAAGTTTTGGCATTGTCTTTGAGTGAAAATGGAAACAACTTCATCCGAGCGGATTCAATTTGAAGAGGGTTGTTGCAAAAGGTATTCACAACTTCCTCAAAGTCCCTCGCATGGAGGTAAGGTTTCTCGGATTTCATCCCATGAAAATGGGGTAGCATTTGAATATGAGGTGGTTTGACGGTAAAGACATGACCATTCGCCGCTAGCGCAACTATGCATGACAATTGTATAACACAAGTTGGATTGAGGTAGTCACGCATAGTGCGAGCCGGGGGCACAACCATATTAATATCATCTTCGGCCATTGGATTGAGAGGGGGTGTATGATTTCGCACAAGTCTATGCGTATGGTCACGGAAGTAACCGTACATATACCGGTGGCCTCCTCTCGAGAATTATTTGATGAACTTGTTTTTGGTTCCAAAGGGAAATGAAATCAAGATTAGATGTCGCCTCCCCGGCAACGGCGCCAAAAATGCTTACGCCCTCAATGTGTATTCTAATAAAGAGGTAGTCCGAAGCGTAGGGCTAAAGTGCGCGTAACATAAAACTCGGGAAGTCCAAGGTCGATTCCACAGGGAGGTAACGGTCTAATGCATTGATGTTAATTCTTTCTTGGAATGTTGTTTGTTTTGAGGCTATAGGTGGCCAACCACAAGTTTTTGAAAGATTGTTTAATTAAACTACAAGATTAAATGATAAAGTTTTAGATAAAAAGAAGGAACGGTCATGGATTCGGGTATCTAGGTTCATGGTTTTGCATCAAACCCAAAGAAGGACATCGCTCCAAGGATTGGTTGTGACAAGATTATTGTCCACAAACAATCAAGAAGGTAACACTTCTTTGTTTTGACCTAAACTGGAGAAATCATCTAAATAGAATCTAAAATCAACCACAAATATGAAAACAATACAAACCCATAAACCATAGAACCCTAGGCCAAGACCATTCTAAAGGAGTTTACTCACGCATAGCCATAAGAAAATGAACAATGTAGAACAAGAGTGCATTCAAGAAGAAAGTACTAAAAATGAAGTTAAAATAGAGATTACAACACTTACTCAAAGTCTTACCAAAATAGGAGAGAAAATAGAAGAAAATGCAGCTGAAGTTCTCTGCAACTCTAGAGAGAAAATAGAGATCAAGAAGTGTGTGTATCAAGTGAGAGAGAGAGCTCCAAGTTAGAGATAGATGTCCCTCCCCTCAAGACCAAAGAGTAATATATTCCCCCATGCAGGAGTGGGAATCTCGTCCAAAAACATTCCAAAATTGGGGGTTTCCAAAGTTATCCCCTATAATACAAAAAAATAAACGAGCAGAATTTCCAGATTTTTAATTGGGGGACCGGTCCCCAATGGCTCGAGAGACCGGTCCCTTGCATGTTTCCCACACTACTACATTTGGTAGACCGGTCCCCAACGGCTAGGGAGACCGGTCCCTTAGATTTTTCCATAGCTACTGAAAAGTTAAGACCGGTCCCCAGCGGCTAGGGAGACCAGTCCCTTCTGCTTTGTTCCTCATTTCACACAGCTAGTGCACCCCAAATGTGTCGGGCCATATCCTTGCTTCATTCATCTGCAACAAGGGTCAGAAACTTCATCATCCACCATCATCACTATCCCATATCTCCACGCCAAGCTCCAAATCCACACTTTTATGTTAATTATCTATTAAGAATAGAAAACTACCATGCACACGAATCATGCGGAAAACATTAGAAATAACGACGAAACATATATGAAATAGAGATAAATTCTCATTAGAATATACAATATTCTAGGAGAATCATCATCTTCTGGTGGCAACACTCCTTGGGGTCCTATCTCGTGGCGGCCATAAGAATCATCATTTGAGTACCCATCATCGCTGGAGTAGTCGGATTCACTACTATACATGGCTACAAAATTCATAGTATAAGATATTTTTCTATATTAGCGGCCATTTCCTATGGGAGTTCATTGTGTGCTAGTATTTGTGTGCCTTGCTTCTAAGCTCTGGATTTGTTCTCTGGAATTCAACAACTCAGGCTCTGATACCACTGCTGGTCACGACCCATCCCATTCTTGAGATGAATATATGACCGGCCAACGAGCAAGCTCGCAAAGGCCTTAGATAAAAGAGTTGGGAAATTATATACGATAAATATAATAATGCACAAGCGAGTGAACAATCCAGAGCAGTGCATAAATTTCCATTAGAATATTTGAATTACAACATTGTAGGCTCAAGAGGCCTATACAGCAGAAAAAGAGATATAAAATCATCAAAACAACTAAGCTGTTCCAAAGCTATTCCTCGATATGACCTGAAATGATTTTATAAAACGCATAAGCCAAAGCTAGAGTGAATCAATATATAACACATTACAAGTTTCATGGACTAGCAGTTTTCAATTGTAAAACAGTTTAGTGACAAAATGGACCATGGCCTAAGTATCATTGTTTCGTCTATAACATAGCCTCTAATGTATATTGTATTTTCATCATTCGTTTTCTTACACCAAGGGCTAACCGTCCCTAGTGATTTTCTCAACGTTCCGCCAAGGGCTAACCACCCCTAGTGGCATCACCAGAACTACCTGCCCCTAGTGGCATTAGCGTCTTTTGTGCTTTAAGGATCCTGCCCGTAGGCTCTGTCCGTAGGCTTTTCATCATCATATTCAATATTGTAGTAGGGCCTTTGTCGTATGATCGTTTTTTCCGTTTCATCTCCATTTCAGTTTTGTTTTCTTATAAATTAATTATAAATTCTGTCGTTCGAAATCGACCGTTGGTCCATGCAAAAAGAGAGAGTTGGTGTCATGTTCTGTTTTCTCCAAACAAGTCATAAAATAGTGATTTTCAAGGTTCATTAACCATAATCATACTTTTGTAAAGGAAATGAGCACTTTGAAAAATACGAGTAAGTATGGTATATAGAGATTCACCTGAAAGTAGTAGGATTTTCCTTGCTCTTGATCCTAATGTGGTGCTTGGCTCAGATCTGTCAAACATAAAACTTATAAATTTCTAGCCAAAATAGTTCTACCGGACCAAGTTCCTGGCCGAAGCTCGGCCTCTGGCCGAAGGCCTAAGTGTCCGAAGGTCTGGGCTTCCTGCCGAAATAGTACTCAGCCGAAGGTTCACTAATGGCTTTTAGCCAGAGGGTTACTCGACCGAAAGGTCTATTGTCGAGCTACCGAAGGGACAAGGATAACTCTGGCAGTGCGGGAGTTTGTGGTTCGGATTGTTTGATGAGTCGAAATGATTTGGTTAAGGTTTCCTGAGTACATTTCTAATTTAGTCTGAAGCTCAGCCAAACACTGATGGTCGGAGCTCTAAGGAACGGTGGTTCTTTCTGCTAAACCGTCAGTATGGATACTGCTGAACTATGGCAGTGTGGGGAAGGATGTTTCATATGCTAAGACTGGTCGAAACGATTACTAAGGTGATTATAAGGTCTCAGGGCTAAATGTCTGAATTACTGGATACATAGCCGAGCTCTCAAGCTAAGGGTCTAAAAATGACAGACTATCCCTTACCGGGCACTAGTGCTTCTGGTAGTTTGGGAGATCGTCCATGACACGGGAATGGTCAAAGATGTTATGGAATGGTCCGAGCATGTTAGCCGAGCTGGAAGGAGTTCAACCAGAGGGTTAAAAGGGGGTGTCCGGTTTGTCTGGTTGAGTGTCGGACACTTGGCATTTCTGCTGAGCTGCGACATGGATGCCGCATAGAGGAGGTGAAGTGACGGTTGTGCGACTAGACTTAGAATGACTCTGTCGAACATCAATGAGTGTGCCTATGGCTTTTGCCAAACAAGTGGGATGGACGAAGGCCCAAATTTAGAAATGTACCTTCTGATTGAAGAGGGAGTCGTCCAATCGATTCTTGCCGGAGGGTTATAGATTTGAGCTTTGCTGAAGTGAACAAGTGTCCGTAGGTCTTCAGTTCTGCCGAATTGAAGGACGTCGGGAACTTTCGAAAGGATTTTTTTGAGCACGTGGAGCGTGCGGATAAGTATTGCCGAACATTGAGGAGTGTGGGAAGGCTCTGCCGAGTGATTGGACAAGTAAGGACTTTATGACTTGGCCGATCGGTGAGGTTACCGAACAGAATGGTGTTTAGGCAAGCTTTTTAGAGAGAGAAACGAAGAGTATAAGCTTTAAAGGGAGTTTGGTGTGAAGTTTGGAGGAAGGGGGAGTCTTTATATATAGGCCTGGGGGGAATCTCGATTTGGCGCCAAAACGGGCCTGTGGCCGACCAGTGGACGGCGCCCACCTGATATTCTGGCTGCAGCAGCTTTTAGTCGTGTACCGTTTGTCCGGACGTGGTGTCGGCCGACCAGCCGATATTCTGCTCATCTTTTCAGCGGGATTCCTGGTAGGTAGCAGCTTTTTGGCTTAAATCTCGGGGTTCTCAGCTTTTGCAGAGATTCTCTTACTTTTTGTCGGGTCTTGTCCTTTTTCTTTTGTCCATTCTGACCGAAGGGTTAGAGGAGTCCGAAGACTTAGTCTTTGGGTGCTTGGCAGTGCGGCTGCTTCGGCAGCACAACTGCTTTGACTGTACGGCTTCTTGCCAGTTCGTCTGTGTGGGTCTTCTGGCTTGGCCGAAGGGTGGAGCCTCTATGGCCGAACACCACCTTGCCGAACCCAATTGTCCGGACCTTAAGTCTTGGGTTTTATTTTTGTTCTGGTGAATAATTTCTAAAATGATTATTATTAATTAGTTTCTTAGGGTCGGGGTCTCACAATCAATATACCAATAGGTGATTCAAGGCTCCAATTTGATGCTTCCAAGCTCAATTGACAATTTCCCCAAATTAGTCAAACAATGTCAAAATTAGGATTTTTAATAAAAATTGGGGCTTTTTAATTCTATGCTTTGGAATATAAAATTGAAGCCCTAGGAACACTATATCCAAAGCTAATTGCATTCTAGACCCACTATATACACCTTAGGAAACCCACAAGAACCCTAGGCATACACCACCCAAGATTTTCTTAGAGGAAGGAGAGAGAGATACCGTAGAACATATATACTAGTGGTTAGAAGCACTCTACCTTGTATAAGCCAATCACCAAAAACTCTAGAAGAGAGTTCTTCACACAGCTCACGTTGCTAAGCCCGTCAATGCGTAGAGGGAGATGAGAGGGACAAGGTTTGTGAAGGTTTTTTTGTCCAAAAACCTTCAAACCAAGAGAGAAAATGGGAGAGAAGTGAGTGAGAGAGAGAAAAATGTGGGAGAAGAGAGAGAGGAGGGTGGAGGCTATTGTGAAAGAGAGTTAAGAGTGTTTTATGTTTAGGGTTGAGTAGGAAATGAGTTTGTATAGGTGCCCAAAAATCATCCCGAAATTGCCCTTACTGAAGGGCATATCAATATACACCAGGTGTATATCGATATACAATTGCCTAGCAATTGCCCAGACAACCCTGCATTTTGATATACCCAATGATGGTATATCAAAATGCAATAAGAGGAAATTCGATCAGAGGTGTTTGTATATCGATATACTCCAAAGAATATATCGAAATACACTATGAGGGAAACGGAGCAGAATGTTTTACATTTCGATATACTCTTGAGGAGTATATCGAAATACATCTAGCTTACATTTCGATATGCCCTATAGCGGCATATCGAAATACACTAAGGGAAAGAGAGAGCAGAAGGATTCTCATATCGATATGCACTCCTAAGCATATCGAAATACAAAGTGCCCGAAAACTCACTGCTGAGAAAATACAAAGGAGTATTTCGATATGCCTCCTTTGCATATCGAAATGAAGGATGGTCAGGCCAATCCTCACAGAACACATATCGAAATGAAGAGGAAAGGGACGAGACTATATTTTGAAATAAGGGGGAAAATGAAAGACTTGATTTCTAATATGGTTATTTCCGAACACTCGTGGCAATCACCCGAACATCTACGAATACCTCAAACTCCCATATCAAGCATATTCAACTCCTCGTGATTCCAAAGATCATCTCGGGGAGGCTCGAGAACATATAATAGTGAATTTGGGAATTGATTTCAATGACCAATAGGAATATTAATTCAAGGGAATTAATATTAATTCGCTCCAAATGAAATTAAATGAATATTTAAATAATTAAATATTTCCAAGGATAAATTCAAAATAACAGGAGCTTGTATTTAAATTTCTGAACCGTTACAAGAATCACCTCCAATAAGCTCTAAGCTCCAACTCTGTAGTGGACTAATGCCAGCTATCACAATATGGATTTCACAATGTAATAAAACAAAGAAAGGTTAGGAGTTTATTAGTTAAATTAAACTTTGCAATAAATCTGAAATGAACAGATACAGCAGCTACCAATAACAATAACATGTGATATGAATATGGAATGTCAATCACAACTAATCCAATACTAAAATCTAACTGATAGATCAAATGATAGCATGTAATAGATACAAATCTATGTTCAACGCAAATAAATAGCTATGTAAGCTAAACAAGGGTTATACGTGGTAACACATAAATGGCCCAAACATAAAGGACTCAACTATAATCAAAGTTGTACATGATATGCAACATACTCTCTAACCATCGCAAAACCACTCACTCCCTAGACTACGCTTGTCCCTTTAAGGACACTTCTCTATAAGGTAATTATATAACCATTTATTTATCAGCTTTGCCATAAAATATTTTATATCCCTTTCCATATAATATATTTCTATATCCTCTACTCATATCCTCTCTTTATAACTCCCAATTCTCTTTTCTTTTGCTATACCAATTCCATTTATCTATCAAATCGCAATTGCACTATTTATACCAATTTATACCCCTTATTATCTCACATCTCTCTATTTTTACATTACTCTTCCACTTCTATGTTGCCTAAAATATCACATCTCATAATGCTTCTCTTTTATAACCAATATTTAATATTCATTTCATTCGTATATCCTTCTTTTATTTTCCTCATTCTTTATTATCTCTTATATTATAATTTATCGGATCAAACACAAGATCCCTCGCCCAATTTCATTCTTATCTCGTATATCATATGATCAATTAGGATCTTTCTCAACTCATCTCATATCTCATCTCATAGGACCAGATAAAGGATCCTTGTTATTCCACCTTTACTCATAATCGCTCCATTATCTACCCCGGTGGAAGGGGTCAACTTATATAAATATAAATATAAAAATATATATATATATATGGGCGGTTCAATTGTCCGGCAATTCTTACCAGACCTTTTTTACCAGTGCTAAATACAACTACTTTGGGGCTCATTGTGATGATCCAAACCGTTAATAATATTCAAATCGATAAAATATAACAGCCTACAAAAATCCAGTTCAGTCGTATATCGGTAAGTCCTTGATCCAAACAGTTCTGCGTAACATCAGTTTTTGTCAGTTTTCTGTGGAACTATTTGGATCAATGACTTACCGATATCTGATTGAGATGGATTTTTGCAAGTTGTTATATTTTATCGATTTGAATATTATTAACGGTTTGGATCATCACAGTAGGCCCCAAAGTAATTGTATTTAGCACTGGTAAAAAAGGACTAGTAAGAATTGCCAGGCAATTGAACCATTCCCTATATGTATGTATATATATATAAACTATCCTTCCTATGCGGGATCCTGCACAGAAATTCTGTGCGAACTTTTAATCTCGACCGTTAGATTTAATCCATCGGCCGAGATTAGTGTGGGATTTAAGTTTTAGTGATTGATCCTGGCTACTGGATTAAATCTAACGGCCGAGATTAGAAGTCCACACAGAATTTCTGTGCAGGATCTCGTATAGGAAGTGAACTCTCTCTCTCTCTCTCTCTATATATATATATCCACCCGATTATCTACCATGGTGGTAAGGGTCAACTCTTATGTAACATCCCAAACTACAAAACACTAATATAATGCAGAATAAATTTTTTTCTTAAATAGACACCTCAAATAAAATCATAAATAGCAAGTGAGATCACCATCGACTCACCACCAACAACTAATCAATATAATGCCATCATATCCAAAATGTTGCAACACCCAAAAGATACTAACATATTACAAAAATTCTACTAAGTACCACTCTCTGAAATGAAAATATCAACTATAAGGAAATAAATAACAAAACTACTGGAGAGTCATCTACTACCAAAAAACCACTAGCCAAGCTCCAAACTCCAAGCACAAGATCTCCCTCCAGCTTCATAGTAGACCGCTAATCTCGATACCTATTTTCCAAGTCAAAACAAGGAAAACCGAGTGTGAACACATGCATCGAAAGTTTTAGATGAAAGGCAAGTAAAGGCACGATTTAATTTACAAAAACAATGTTTCGAAAAAGAGGAAAGATGCAATGTCATGCAAGTAGGTTACAAGCTACTCTCAACTCCCACATTTTTTTTGAAATTGCCTTTCATACATAAGTATAATTGGACCGTAACCCCTTCCAATATAGTGGACAAACCATGCCCTTTTTCTTTCAAAATAGCTATTGATATATATGTTTGGACCACAGTCTCAAATTTCTATATATGATTGGACCGCAGTCCAATGTCAACATGTCAGCGAACCATAGCCCGACTTCAACATGTAAAGGGGCGTCTCCCGTACCATATAGGTACAATTCGCCAGCCTCTATATCTTATATACATATAGTATATATATATCACTTTCCGAACCTCATTCTCAAAATGTGTCCTTTGGCTATAGTTTTCTCAAAAACTTCTTTCTCAAAACTTTTATTCAAAACCTTTGACATAGGCTAAATTTCTCTCAAAACATGCATATGCTAAACACATATGACATGCCATGCAACTTCCCATGATTTGTGCATTTACCATAAAAATTAAAAAGGAGCACAAGCATCTAAAAATCAAGATGTTACATCCCTACACTCACCGATACCACTTAGGGAATAATTCCCTTGTTCTTCTCTGGTGTTTCTCAGTTCTCTATGCTTGTCCCTGTCAAAACAATCCACAATTTTAGTCCATAATACACTAAAATGGACAACAAGTATAGAATTGTTCAACATGCTTTAACAATAATAAAATATTTACCTAACAATCATCCCCTTCACCCAACATACATGAACTTTCAACCTAGGTCAATATGTTCAAGTTTTTGTGTTAATTCATGTACTAACATACAAATTCCAACGTACCCATCTACACACAATTTATTAAGGATGTCCTTACTAAACATGTCATACTCTACAAGGATACACAACCCCATATATAGACTTAACCATTGTTTACACGAATTCCATAGGTTTTCTTCTTAGAATTCAAAACTCCTTTTACAAGACTTGTAGATCGAATCGTTTGGAATAACATACTAGAATATGAATTCCATAACACTTATCTCCCAAATTACTCAAGAATTTCATGACCCTTACTTATGGTTTGATGAAAACAAGTATGAATATATATACTCTACACAAGGTATTCATATAACCTCCAAGGATCTATACAAAATTATATAGATCAAATCTCTCAATCCCAACTGAAAATTATGAGTGTTGTCTATTTAATTAGAGTGTTTGATAATACTTACAAGATGGAGATGCTATGTCCAAGCCTATCAAACTTCTTCCCCAAGGACTTCTTCAATGACAACCTTCTTATTCCTCAAAGACCTCTCTCTCTCTAGAGTTAGAACAAAAAAAGGGAGGCTACACATCAGTCACCATAACTCTAATACATCTTAGGGAGTTTATAAACCGAATTAGGGAGTAAAAAACCAAAAACACCCTCTTAAAACCATTTTTAAAATTTTACACATCGACGCTGGGTTATCGATAACCCGATCCAAGTGGTTATCAATAACCCAATCCTCGGATTTTTGGTTGGAATAGTGAAAAGCGCCGGTTATCGATAACCTACCAAAACCATGTTATCGATAACCAACTCCTTGGGTTTTTACTACGGAAACCTCAATCAACCGGTTATAGATAACTAACCATTTCGTGTTATCGATAACCTATTCCTCAAGAATTTGTATGGAACCACTGTAACTCATAGTTATCGATAACCACAACTCCCTGGTTATCGATAACCAGACTCTCAGGAAAATGGCTGAATATTGATTTCTCCTCTACATCACTACTCAAATCACTTCAACACACTCCAAATCAACCAAATTCAACCCTAAATATTTTCCCAACATTCTAAACCTTAAAGATTAGATCCGATCATTATATAAATGACATTAATTATTTATACAAATGTTAAAGATATGAATCTAAAAGTCATCATATATACACCCTCCCATGCCACTTGCACAAATTCTAAACTTAATATTTAGTGCCCCTTAACCCTAATTCCACAAATCGAAGTTCCACATCTCCTACAATACACTGCCTCAAACGACATCATGCCAATATTACTCTCGAAACTAAAATTATAAGCGAATTCACCTTGCGAAAAGTAATCATCCAAACTTTTGCAAATATTCAAACGCATAAGACCTCAACATATATTCCAAAGTTTGAACTATAACTCTTTTCTAGGATACTGTTTCCAAGTTCAACATTCTCTAACAAACAAATACGTCTTTCAAAATCAACATCACGTCTCCCCGAACACTAAACTCCATCTTTTTCCGATAAAATTTGTTGACTTACATTCTCTAATAGTACATCATACTTCTGCCCCTTATTAATTTAATTCGTAAACGATGATTTCATCTCAAGTTAGCCACAAGTCTTATTCAACTTCCAAAAATAAATCAACACTTAAACTCTTCTTTCCACAAAATTATTGCTCAAACACAAGACAACTAAGACAATAGATTTATAGATTTTCATACATAAGGCATCCGCCATAACATTTGATATTCCTGAATGGTGATGAATATTATCATCCTAATCCTTAATCAACTCTATCTAAATTTGTTGTCTCGAGATCACTTCTCTTCAATAAACAAATACTTCAATTTTGATAATCGGTATAGACTTCCCAATTTACTATGGCCCGCCAATTCTACCTAATTATGGCTTTTCAATCACCTCGATGTATAACAATCATTCTTTACCATTTGCATCAATACACAACCCAAGTCACAATGATACTCACTACTAAAAATAACTAAATCCTTTGTACCCTCTGAAGTAATCAACACTGGTGCCAAACAAATCTCACCTTTAACACTCGGAAATTTATTTCACCAACATCGAACCATCCAAACTGTCACCCCTTTTTAGTTAACATAGACATAGGCATAGCTATAAATGGAAACTCTCAAATAAAATATCTATAATAGCCGGCCAAACCTAAAAGTCACAGATCTGTATAATGCTATTTAGCCTCTCCCTACCCACAACGGTTTTCAATCTTTTTAAGTTCAACATACTATCCTTACTAGAGACAATATGGCCCATAATACAATTCTATTAATTCGAGGTTCACAATCACTAACTCTTCTATAAGGTTGCTTCCTTCTCAACTTTTTGTAAAACTAATCCCCAAGTGATACTCATGTTCCTCCCTGAACGAGAATATATCAAGATGTCATAAATAACATCATCACAATCTAATCCATGAGGAGCTAAAAAATAGATTCCATTCATTATATCCATAAATACCGCTGATGCATTAGGCAACCCAATGACAAGATGAGAGTTTAATAGAATCATATCTAGTTCTTAATGAAATTTTGGCTACAACACAATCTCATACTTCTATTTGCTGGTATTACTGATTTTTGGACCAACTTTTGCAAACACAAATA
>NMUG010006063.1:0-12787 GCA_002855965.1 Monotropa hypopitys | reverse complement strand
TCCTCACTTGTATGTTGGATTGTGGAGTCACCTTGTAGAGGTCGGATCATTACTTTGCATCTTCTAATGCATGTTGCCTTCATTTTTCTGGACATACACACACTCGTTCACACTAGCATAGGACAGGCTTGTTGATAGATATTTCCCTACTTTAGCGTGACACGCACTTTTTTTAAAGGTTCTGCAGGTAAAAAACCAATGGTGGAGGACCTTGAAGCTCCTTGAGTTTTTAGAAAGTTTCAACATTTTTTGGACCTCATGTACTGTTTAATTAAAATACCCGGTTTGTGGGTTGTTTTGACCTTATGGCATGTAATAACTAAACTTCGTTTTACCTTCTCTTCTACCTATTCTATGGTTTGAACTATGGTTTGATATTTCCGCATTCACTCTCGGATTTTCGGTAAACTTGTAATGGGATGTGGTTGGTTTGTATACTCTTATTTAATGATAGTGATCCATGCTTGTGTCCCCATTTGTAAACAAATAGTATTTTAATGTTATTCAAAAAAAAATGGTTTGAAAATCCGGGGCGTGACAATAGCTCTGTCAAAATACTTTTTGAAGTATAAAATGAAAACCCTTTTCCGTATTTCCTCTTTCCTTCCATCTTTCTCAAAATCATAATTGAACATCATTTTCTATACTTTTCTCTTTTTTTACATTATTCCATAAGTGACAGTTTTCACAAAAAACCCTTTCCTTTTTCATGATTTGGTAGAAAATACCTTTTATTTAATCTACTATCTTATTTATAGAGTTCCTAAAATATACTCACAGTGATTCAAGCAATGTTCTTTCCTTTATCAGCTGCTGTGGACGGTGAAGGATCCAAACCTATTTATAAATATTCTTTAATTAAAACATGAAACATTTAACTTACAAAATATTCTGATTTTTACCAATTTTTACATTTTCCTTCATTTTCTGCTCAAAATACCAAATCTATCCATTTTTAGAAAAATTGCCTAGATATCAGTATCTTAGATGCTAAGATATCGGTATCTAGGGTTTTACAAGATACCGGTTTGAAAATCTGAAGATATCGGTTTTTGGAATTCCTATGAAGATATTGGTATCTAGGGTATGAAGATATCAGTATCTAGGCCTTTTATAAGATATCAGTTTCTGGTGATTTAAGATACCGGAGTTGCAAACTATCGAGATACCGGTATCTAAAAGATCAAGGTATCGGTTTCTAAGGACAACCTAAGATATCGGTTTGCTGGGACCAAGATACCGCAAGTCAGACTCATCAAGATACCGGTATCTACAGATGCCAAGATACCGGTTTCTAAAGAATGTTCCAAGATACTGGTTTCTGGGTTTTCCTAAGATACCGCAAGCCTCATTTATTGAGATACAGGTATCTAAGGAAACCTAGATATCGGTATCTAGGGTCTGTTGCAGACCTTCGAGGAAGATGACAATGGTGATTCTGTGATGTCGAAAATGACCAAAATTTAACCAAATTTGATGATACAAAATGCTACAGAACCCTAATGAAGAGTAGAACTTATTGCAAGAGTTAGAATAAGAATTATACCTCAGATTGAGGGTGAATTTAAATAAATCCGAATTTGACGAAGAGGGGGATTTTTGAATCTTCTTCTTCTTCCCGACTAAAATTTGATTTGAGGCAAGACCAACTCGAATAACAACTGATTGAACTCCTAGCAACACTTCTCTGACCTTGGATTGGGTTCTCTCTAACTCTCAGGAACGAATTTGGGAACAGAAGGGTTTTGGGCGTTTTTGGGTTCTGAGTATTCTGTACCAAAAATGATTTTTGATACACAAAGTCCAAATACTTATATTGACAGCCCTTACAACGAATTCCCACACAAACCCCTTTGGTATTTGCTCAGTCAAGACTTGGGATGAGATATACAATCAATACATGTGTTCCCAAGGTTCAGACCCTTGGGTTTCTCCGCCATGGCTGTATCTACAGCAGGTGTGAAAGCTTAAGATATCGGTATCTTGGGCTTCCAAGATATCGGTATCTAGAGCATTTTTTCCCCAAAATTTTGGTTTTCTTCTATTTTGCTCTCGAAAATTCCTAGAAAATTCATAAAATTCTATTTTAATATTTTAAGACTTTTGGAAATATTTTGGGGAAATTTTATTTATTTATTATAATAATTTTAATTATCTTAATTTAAGGATTAGGCTTAATTAATGAGAACAGGTTCTACATATATGGTCCTTAAACAAATCCGAGACCTTCCATTCTATAAGCGTCCAGACCAGAAGATGGGGACCGAGTGCAACTACAACGGCCGTGCATTATGCACCTATCATAAGGAAAATGGGCACTATACCAGCTCCTGCATGTCGTTCAAAGCTTATATGGAGCTCTTGGTCTGCCATGGACATCTTGATTAGTGGATCGACCAACAGAAAACTGAGGCAGCCCGACAGGCCATGCTACCAGTTGGAGCGGAGAAAAACATCCCCTTATTCCGTAGGCGACCAGCTAAGCCCCTAGATACTTTTATTCCCAAAGAGGACTCATAGCTCTCGCTTTCCTGAATTGGTTCATTAAATGAAGTTATTTACTGCCATCTGTATTTCCTCTGGTTCATAAATCTTGGCAGGGTCAAGGGACATCCCTCCAGGAAAGGAAGGGATCGACACGAGGCAATCCCTCTCCAATACGAACGAAGAACTTATCTGCCAGAAATACAAAGGAGCGAAGTCCGGTCACTCCCAATAGGGCATGGCTCCGGCAGGCGCTGCTTCGAGCGTTGATTATAACCTGCCGTCCACCCCTGCAGAGTCCGACACCTCTATCCCTCATTATGAGATCATCTGTTAAAGGTTTGGTCACTCCCGGTAGGGCTTGGCTCCGACAGGCACTGCTTCGAGCATTGATTATAATATGCTGTCTACCCCTGCAGAGTCCAGCACCTCTATCCCCTATTACGGGTCATCTGTTAAAGGTTCGGTCACTCTTAGTAGGGCATGGCTCTAGCAGGCACCACTTCGAGCATTGATTATAACCTGCCATCTACCCCTGTAGAGTCCGACACCTCTATCCCTCATTACGGGATCATCTGTTAAAGGCCTGGTCACTCCCGGTAGGGCGTGGCTCTAATAGGCGTTGCTTTGAGAATTGATTATAACCTGCCGTCCACCCCTGCAGAGTCTGACACCTCTATCTGTCATTATAGGATCATCTGTTAAAGGTCCGGTCACTCCTAGTAGGGCGTGGCTTCGACAGGCACCGCTTCGAGCATTGATTATAACCTGCCGTCCACCCCTACAGACTCCGGCACCTCTATCCCTCATTATAGGATCATCTGTTAAAGGTCCAGTCACTCCCGGTAAGGCATGGCTCCGGCAAGCGCCGCTTCGAGCATTGATTATAATCTGCCATCTATTTATATCTCGCATCCATCGGACCCCTATCCCTCATTACGGGCCCGTCTGATTATATGTCCGGCATCACCCCGAACCTCAAATACTGACGGAGTCATCTCCTTATATGCGAACTCCTCAGTCTTTATCCCTCTTGATTTCTATTAACTATTGAGGGATCTATTCCAGTCCGGTACACCCCGGACCTCAAACACTGAAAGAGACATCTCCCTATATGCGGACTCCTCTGACTCTATCCCTACGGATTTCTGTCAACTATTGAGGGATCAATTCTTGACTGGCACGTGCACTCTTATCTATACACGACCCCTTCGGACCAACGACAATCCGACATACTCCAGACGAGGAAAGAGGTAACTCTAAAATTGTGATCTTATATCCCATTATATCAACAGATCAATATAGCCAAAAATTTGGCATCTAAAAGAACAAGAGGAATCACATTATAATTGTTCCGGCATGATCGTACATCTCCACCACTGAAGCTAGAACGATCACAAAAATGCCCGAAGAAAAAAGAAAAAGGGAAGCTTCAGTTCCCCTTCAGTTATCGCCATCAGGGGAACAGTCACATGCTCCTCCGCATAGGTAACTTGTGCCCTACCTATGCGAAGACCACAGTTGTTGGAATCTCATATCGGCTACGAAATTCGTCGATCTGGATGAGCTCCCCATGAAAGTAGTCCAGATATAGACAGGGGCGATCCCCCCTGGTGCTCTGATCCGGCCTCCGAGGGCCCTGTTTGGTCGGCCCGCCAAAGCTGCGTATGTGGGTTCACTATCATCTGGGAAATGCTAGACAATATTGGTTCGGCCACCAGCCTGGGGATGCCTCAAAGTGGGGGCTTCCAGAGCCAAGTTCCCGACTGGGACAAACACCCTTGAGCTGACATCAGGGACTGACTCTTCAGAACTCGGTCAGAGTAACGAGTCTAAATCCGAGCTCGAAGTAGAAGAGATGAGGTTGATCACCTGATCCATGTTGGTTGAAGTAAAACAATGGCCGAAGGACGAGAAGCTCTCCGTAGGGTATGTGTGTGCAAAATAAAGTCCGAACGATCAACTACAATAACCTATTTATAGGCCCAGATCAGGTACGAGTCATAGCTGTCAATAATTAATCTTTACACAAGTACCGATGAAGCGCCATTTGACCAACGAATCGGGATGCGACATGTGGCAAAGCAATGACATCCGTATTTAATTATTCTCATGCTACTATCAGATGATGTTAGTGTGTGCCCGGAAAGAGCCGTCCTACTGAAGCGAAGCGCGTGGCATGCCAGGATCAATCTTTTCCAACGAAGCTGGGAAAGATTAAGGGGATATTGTGGAAGTCGTACATTGGCCTCAGGGGTCGAATCCGTCACATGAAATCATACACGGTGCTGGACCCTAAGTGTCCGATGTCCTAGATCGTCGGCCTTACGGATCTTCGGCAAGGTCCAATGTCTAGGGGATTGGACCAGTGGTCTGGTGATTCCTTTTGGAAAAAACATAACAACGTCCCCGAGGGAGCAATCCGGAGCTTAGACCTCACGACACATCATAAACATTTGGGTAGAGTGGGGCTTGTCGGACAAGTGACTCCTAGACCTCCGGCTACCATGCCGATCGGTAGAGCATCATGCGTGATCCTTGCGGCAAGGACATGACTCCTGGCCGACCGTCTATTTAGAGAAGGGTCCACCCTTCGGTAGTGATCCAGGATAGAGCACCTCGTACACCTACTCGTGGATCCCCCATCCGTACGATCGACCCGGCCCACCAACTGCACCAGCACATTTAGCCCAACACGTGCAAACGATCAGGGCTAACGTCACACGGGGGAGCCTGAAACGAGCAGCCCATGTACCAATATTAAGCCCCAAGCCAACATTTCCCTATAAATACCTCTCAAAGATACTGTTCACGGGATCCTTCTTCTGATCCCGGACCATCGGCCTATTCTTGCTTTCTTTTGTCTTCTTCAAAAAAAGAGACTAACTTAAGCTTCGGAGGCCCCATCGGTCACAACCAACCGGTGGGCACTAACCCTTGTTTTGCAGAAGCCAAGTAGAAGGACCCTCTTCTTGTTTCTTGTAGGAGACCCGTACGAGCCTCCGGACAAGTTGCCGAATGATCGGTCGCAACTAGAAAGGTCAAAGGAACATCAACCACAACAAATATGAAATTGATAAGATCTAATAAATTAATGATTAGTCAATGTGGAGGATATGGTCATTCCTGGTACTCATGTTGACATCATCAATGTGGAGGATAATGAGATTCCCGGGAAGCATATTGACATCATCAATGTAGAGGATATGGACGTGCCTGGTACTAATGTTGACATCGTCAATATGGAGGATATGGAGATTTCTGGTACTCTATTGGTAGTGTCAATGTGGAGGATATGGAGATACTTGGTACTCATGTTGACATATCTCATAAGGGTTTAGTGATTGGTTCTGAATCACTTAATTGAATACGAATTAGAATGTTTGATTGTCCTCCTTGATCTTACTAGGGTTGAGCGATTATTTGAAGAAATAAATTAATTGGGTCAATATATACAATGAACGTCAAATATGGCGGATGTACCCTACGAGGGTTACTTGTACTTAATCTTGAATCCATCATTCGTGATTCACAAAATGATAGATCATGGTCAATAATAAATTATAATTGATCACTCCCTTGTTTCGTCAAGGTTGAGACATGACCCCCTTGTATCGTCAAGATGGGAATACACGGTGAAAATGATAATAATGAATAATGATTGGATATCCCTTGTTTCGTCAAGGTGGATGTCTATGGATCGCTTGTTTCGTCAAGGTTGAGAGACTTACATATCTCAAAATCGCATGTGAATCCAATCCATAACATGGAACAAGGTTGAAAGAGAATTTGGAGTGAGTTAGTAAGTGAAGTTTTGATGGTGTAATTTATTGGGTCCTTCTATTAGATCCTTAGGGTCGTCTTACTATAGTAGTGATGGTTTAGCATGTGTTGGAGTCATTGTCCACTTCAGTTGGACCTTAGAGACCTTCACCTTATTTTCATTGGTATTGAGGACTTAAGTATTTAGTCATGGTTGGTTGCACGCTTGAGTCCATAGCACCTTGAGGATATACTTGCATATCATATGTCTTGGGTTCTTTCACCATCTTGGCATGTCTTGCATGTGGACACTTGGGCACCCACCCACAATATGCATGCTTATTAGTAGTTAGGGATTTTCCTGCTGAGCGTGTGGATAGCTCAGACCCCCTTCCCCTTTTCCCCAGTGTTCTATGTTGGAGGGATATAAGGCTTGTTTGTTGGAGTTTCAGGTCAGCTGCTGGATTTCCTCGGGAGCTTTGCCACTCCTATTGCCCCTTGTGTTTTATTTTCCAGTACTTTTGTATCAGTTATAGTTAGCCATTGTATTTAGTTCACTTCCGCACTTTGTATATCTTTTGTATTTCCCTTTCTTGTATCATATTGTCATGTAATGGTTATCTCAACTGATTAGTATCTGGATGACAAGTAGTTTATCCCTTGTTTACTATTTTATCATTATTTCAAAAAATGGATTGAAAATCTAGGACGTGACATATTTGGTATAGTATAATCCATAATCATGAGTGTACCTCAAGTATTGTAACACTCTGACTATATCTTTGCAGTGGTTCTCCCCTAGATTGCTAGTATATGTAATACCATGAACTTCTGAATTAATATAAATAAGTTTATGGTTAATGAAAATTAATTAAGAGACTTAAAGAATGAAATTGGACTTTAAACAAATCATATTGAATTCAAAGAGGTGAATGGAAATTTCTAGTGAGATTCGATTTTTTTTGAAAATAAGAAAGGAATTTTAGAAATAAAAGATAAACATAAAAAATTATCATATAATACAAAAAATACATAAAATAAACCTAAGGACCACCATAACTATAGTGAAACTTTCTATACCATAGTGTAGCAAAAAATTATATTACAATTTATTAATAATCTAAAACTTATCCTAATTAAACTAAAACAAAAATAAGAAAAAAATTAAAAGAAAATCAAACTCCAAAGAAAAAAAATGAGAGAAGAAACTCGAGGGGAGAGAAAGAAAAGAGGAGGAGGAAGATCAAGCCGGAAATTGGATGCATTGGGAAGCAAACCAACATCAAAGCTAAGGTAAGAACGTCCTTACGATCCTTTTGGTATACTAAAAACGTATTAAAACATACGAATCGATAAAAATTTAAAGTTTAGAAAATTGTAAGAAAACTCGGATCTAAGAGAATTAAACATGCTTTCAATTCGTTTTAAAACATTTTTAGGATTATTATAGGCAGAATATACTAGTAGTGACCATAGAAATCGAAGAAAAACACGTTTCGGGGTCCAAATCATAGATCTCCGAGGCTGGGAAACCCACTTCCTAACACTATTCGTCACTGGTATGCATCACTAGCATACCGACCGGTATACTGGGTGGTATACCGATGAGGCTACTGGCGCATTTAAATTAATTGCCCAGACCACTCCCAATTTTGGGCCAATCTAATATATCGGCAAGTATACAGGGTTGTATACCGGTGGGGTACCGGTCCCTCTTCCGATCTAAGAAAAGTCGAGTAAAGTCAACCCCGAACCTAGGAAACATGCAGAAAAATATAAAGAAAGTTCAATTAAGCATAACTCTGAGATAAAAGAGTAAAAAAGAAGTCAATGAAAAGAGAAATAAAAAAGTAAATAGCTTAGGAAATTATTTAAGAAACTCCTTTAAGTAATCATTTTTATTATTACTGTGATTTCCATGGCTATATATTTTATGATCTAAAGTAATTGGAAGTAAAGCTTGGTTTCAGGTGAGTGACTTAACCCAGCAACATAGGATTTTATTCTGTTTTGTAAAATATCTTAATTTCTGGGGGATTATTTTCTATGCATTTGTTATTAAATTATTTTGTTAAAAGTCTATGGATATGAATATTTTAGATTTAATAGAACTATCATTTTAGTTTGGAAGTGGCTCTCACACTAAAAGACTATAATTACTGTACATAAGTGAATGAATATGATTGGTCCTTAACTGGGAACAGTTGACAATATGTGATCATTTAACTGGGGATAGTAGACAGTGAGCAGTTCTTACTGGAGAACAGTTGGCCAGAGTGTACATACAGGATTATGCGTCAGATGTTTAGCTGATCCACCTGAGAATGCCTGGTATGAGACCTGTTCCTTCACTTCTTACATTATTATAGATTATGTCTAATTAAATCAAATCAAAAAGTAGTTAATTGAGATTTAAATAAAGAAGAATTACATAAAAGTTTTATCGAGCAAAATAATATTTAAAAAGAAACACAAACAAAAATGGGAAAAAGTGTAAATAATTCAGAAACATGCAAAAATGGCGTAACATGTGTTGAGTGTGAGTGCATGTGTGTGTCGGGTGTTGTATGTGTATGTATTAGGTGTCGAAATCGATTCTGATGTGTCCAAATTCTGAGAGAGAGTTGTGTGTGTGTTGGCAGCCGATTGTGAGGGAGGAACCTATATCATATAGTGTATATCATTGTATATGTGTTGTGTATGATGTTCGAGAGAGAGAGAAATCGTGAGGTAGTATTAGAGAGTTGAAGGCCAGTCAGAGATAGAGAGAGAACATGGGGTGAGAGGAAGAGAGAGTGAGAACAACATCATAGAGATAGGAATTCAACGAAGAAGAAGAATAAGTGGAGAGAGAAACCCATTTTCAACTTCGATCTAGAAATACTCCATGCACAAGGTAAAAATCCAAACCAAATCTATACATTTTTATTTGTAGTTGATTATAGCATAGTTTAGAATCAATTTAGAGGCAAAACCACATGAAATCGACCAAAGAAATCATTAAATTATAGTCAAAATGTTTTGGTTTGGTAGGCCCAGTTACCGGTATCTGACAGCAAGATAACTTAAACAATGTTTAAACTTTAGTATCGGTTATCGACCGGTTATTAATGGTTACCAGTAAACGGTATAGAGAATCTGGAAATTTAGTAGCTGGTTTCCGGTAACCTGAAATAATGGGATATAGATAACCGTTGTTTCGGCAGAAAACATTATTTTTAGAAATTATAAATAAAAACTTATAAATGAAAAAAATTCCAGTAATGCATACAAATTGAATTGGATTTCAGATAAAATTAAATAAAGGAAATCGTGATAACTTAATATTAATTAGAAAGGTTAGAAATGCATAATTAGTAATAGCATTTATGGGTAACTTGTAGCAATTCTTATAGTTCGTATATGGTATTGCTAGGATCAGTGAAGCTTGCATTATCGTCAACTCCTTAGAAGAATAAGAAGCTCGGTTCTTCCATACCTTAAATCAGGTGAATACATTCTTGAAATTTTATAAGTTTTGGAAAAAGATGTTTTAGAGATTTTTATGGAAAAGTGATATCTTATTAATGTATTGTGATGAAAAAGGATTTTTGTGACAGAAAAGAGTTTTGAAGTAAAAAATGATGTTATGGATTAAGTGTTTTGAAAAAAATGGAAATATGGATTTTATGGCAAAAGAGATGGATTTTTGAGAAAAATCAATTTAAAGATTTTTTATACTTAAAATATTAAGAATCAAAGTATGGGTTTTGAATGAAAAGGAAGGGGAATATATTGTTTTGAATGTAATTCGATGGCTTTGCAAAAAAGGAAAATTTTAAGAGTTTTGAGATAAAAAAGAAATGATGGATTTGAAATGAAGAAAATGGAAAGTAATACTTTGTTATAAAAAGGGGAAGATGAGTCTTTGATATAAATAATAGATATGAAATGGAAATAAAAAATATAGAAATATAAGATATAAATGTCTGAATAGCCTTTAAACCTATCTTGGGGTTTATGGATAAGGAGTTTATAGCATAAATGCATAGTTGAGCAGTACTTATATATATATATATTTGTACCTGGAGGTTAGGATGATATTTACCTTACCGTTGGGAGGTGGAGTGGCCCCGTAGTTCATTACCTGTGTACCTATTGGAAATGTTCATTGGGTTACAGATCTGTCACAATGTTGGTCAATGGATTCGAATGACCATTGGCTATTATATAAGCATATAAAGTATAAAGAAAAGATAATGAGAAAGATATTGATGAATCCTAAGTTCGATCCTATAGTTCGAATATGAGATTTGGTGGATCCATTATTCGAAGCGATGGTAACACGATGTGATTATTGATGGATCATTTATTAGATCCGGTAAAGAGAAGGAAAAAGGTAATTATAAAAAGAATGATATTTTGGAAAAATCAAGTGACATGTTTTGGTATAAAATAGAAAGTAATTTTTAAGGATATTATGTTTGGAAAAAGAAAAGTAAATAATTTCTTTGGGATTTGGAAGTAACGTTTGAAAAGGAAAATTGTTATAATGAAAAAAAAATATAAGAAAAGGAAAAGAATAAGCAAATAAAGGGAAAGAAATGGTATAGCCCTGGGTGCCTAGAACAAAGACGCTCCCTCAGGGAAAGCGAACATGCTTTAAAAATATATAAGGAATTGATATTTTGAAAATTGGGCAAAAGAGTTATATGATATTCAAAATAAAATATAAATAGAGAGAATTGGTTTAAGAAAAATTGTTTTTGATATATAAAGAAGTTAAGTTGTTTTATAAATGATTTGGAACGTATGAGATAGATTTTAAAAATGTTTACTTATTCCATAACTGTAATACCCATCCCCTTATTCCTTATAAGAGAATTTATTTTAAATATTTTACATAAATCTTGAAAGTCAAGTTGCATGTTAAAGGGGTGTTTGAAAGCCTAATTCCTTTCAGATTATTTAGGAGTTGTTGTTATAGCTCGGAAAGGTCGTAGATTGGTCTTAGAATGTCATTTTAATGTCTAAATTGATGGGTAAGTGATTGAGATTGAGTTTGGGATGTAAGATAGTGAGATGGAGTGAAATGGTGGTATTTCAAATTTGCTCGTCCGGACCAGAGCATAGGTTCATCCGGACAAGGTGACTAGGTAGTTGGTTTGGGGGATTCTGAAGGTTTATCCGGATGAGGGGTGATGGTCGTCCGGACGAGAAGAGTAAAGTGATGTTTTTGGTCGAACAATAGGGGTCATTCGTACGAAGGTGATGTCTCATCCGGAAGAAGGTGCTCATCCGGACGAAGACCGGGCTCGTCCCGATGGGATGTTTGGAAAATTTTGTTTAATGAAGGGTAATTTTGTGGTTTTGACCCAAAAACGACTTTTGGGGGTTCTTAGGGTTGGTAAGTCATGTGGGAAACCATTTGGGGTGTTGTAGATCTAAGGGAGAGGGAAGATGGAGATAAAGAGAGAAAGTGTGAGATCTATGGGAAATCGAAGGTTCGGGATCGATCCAAGACCGTATTTTCAAAGCTTGAGGTGTGTAGATCATCCTATAAGGTATGGTTTGAGTTGTAATTGATTTCTCTTGGTTGCATTTCAATTTTCATGAGTTTAATTTGGTTTTTTTGGGTGTTTTGGTGTCCATGTTATATATGGTGTTGGGGTTTGCGTATGATTTGTCAAATTCATGGATATATGTTTGAGGATAATTTGTGTTATACTTGCATGATTTCCTATCAAATTGAGTTGGTTATGTGTAATCATATGTCATAGTGTGCGTAAGTGTGTTGATGACCACGCGCGTTTCATAAATCTCGAATGTATCGAGTTTTCCTTGGTTTCTCAAAATCGATTGTGAATGGAACGATTGAAAATCCATGTTTTTAATTGAGGAATCTTGTATGAGAATTCATGTTTTTGTGGGTACTCTTGATGTAGGACATTATTGAAAATATGGAATCGAACTTGAATGTATCTATGGTGTTTTGGGTATAGATGGTGTTTATATGCATGATGTGGGTTAATTTGCCTAGCCTTGGCTCGATGGTAGACTTGCATAATGATTCACCAAATTGTGTATGTATGTGTATGTGTATGAATAATGTTGAGAGTGAATATTATAGCATCCAAAGGTATTCGGGATTTAATATAAACCTTTGAGTTTGTAAATATATTCACGAGGTTGTATTTGGAAGGTGTGTGTATGATCAATTCGTTGCATGAGTGTAGTTTCATTCAAATAAACCCAATAATTCAATGAATATAAAAAGGTGCGAAAATGGGTTAAGTAGTGTTGCATGACTTATATTTATGTCTTTCAATTCATCATTTCCATATTTGAATATTGTTGATGGTTTGAGATTGATTCTCAGGAAAGGAAACGGTAAATCGAGGAGCACCAGAAAACATAATCGGTGACATCCTCTTAAGAGGCAAAGGTGAGTGTATGATTTATTTCATTTCATTACTACATTCCTCATTTCAATTGTCAAAGGTGGCCTATGGGTATATATATATAAAGGTGGCCTTCGGGTATATATATATATATATATATA
>NMUG010006062.1:0-12786 GCA_002855965.1 Monotropa hypopitys | reverse complement strand
ATCCCGCACTGTAGATGCTTGCCGCACTGAGTCTATCTTTATCCATAGTCGAGGTGCCACACTTATACTTGGCCGACCAGCTTTACCGAGATCCCAGTCATGGTCCTCTAATACCCATGCCGCACAGCTAGGATGTCCTGCCCACTAGGCCTGACCTGATCCCAAGTAGCACATGGCTATTGGGCCCACAACGGGTTTTATCTCATAAGATCATGTCCAAGTATCATTCAGGGAATACTCATCTGGCTAAATCCTCCTCAGTCCAGATAATACGTCCTTTAACAAGGCCCCCATGCTATATGGATGTCTAGCCATAGCAGGCCAGACCTTATCCTTAGCATGGGTTTCCTATGGACATACTGCTGGCTGAACCTAGGGGAATCCAAATGGTATTGCCGAGCTGATCATATACCTCATATTTAATACATAATCATACCTGGTGCATCTACCGTACTGAATAGCTGCACGGGATGACTGAATCCACATGCCACGTGGCTAATCCAGATTTACCACACCACAATTGCCCCCAGCTTTGACTGCTTCAGTTGCACTGCAAGAGTAGGCAAAGATTCCCGGACTGTCATAAACGACATCTTTACAGATAACCCACATCCATAATCGCCAATTGCATATAACCGACAACAATCATTATCTTATTTAATACAGTGGGACCCAGGCGTTGTTACTAATACTGATTTCACACAAAATGAGGTGAGATTCTTGATTTACTCAAAATTCACAAATGTCGTGCCAAAACCACAACTCACCACAAAACATTCCCTCCAACACTTCTTGCCTCTCAAATACAAACTTAAACCCTCAAACCCAATTTCTTCGAACCTTTTTACTCTAGGCACTGGTAAGTATCCCTGATACCGATCTCCTTTATTTCTTCGTTCATACTTAACTTTCTCCTGACCATGGGCATCTTTCGGGTTAGAGTGAACGATTCCACAAAGATAGATGGCTTCCGGGAGTACTTCAACATCCCAGACGACGTTTCTGTCAAGCTTGTCCCCCAAGGATATAATTTTGAGGAGGCTGATGAAAACACCTTAGTTATTCCTTTGATAAACATTTTCGAGTTGGGAATTAGATTTTCCATTGAGCCTCTCTTTCGTGACTTCTGCAGTTACACAGGCCTCATCCCCACTCAAATGTCCACCAACATGGTGTGCGTCATGATGGGGGTTGCAACCCTTAACTGTATAACTGGGTCCAAAATGACCATTCACGAAATTTTATACCATTACACTATAAACAGTACCCAGCAAGGAGTTTGATACTTTAAATGTAGGAATGAGAGGGGGAAACTAGTCCTGAATATCCCATATACCAAAAAGGGTAACGACGATTACCTTCTCATCGTCATTGGTAATTGGGAGTACACTACTGGCGAAGAACAGACCCACTCCCTCTCGCAGCATGATGGAACCCCTATCAGTTCTTACTTTCTTCTTATGCTTTTCAAAACTTCTTATAACTCTCTTACTGATTCCAATCTTATAACATCTTGCAGCTACTAAGAAAATCAACAAAAAAACCTTGAAAAATAAGGAATACAAATCTGCTGAAATCGAGCGAGCCCTGAATCACACATATTCTCGCAGATTTATCCTTGATAGATCCATTTCCAACCTTCTTGAGTACATCCCTCGTTATCGAGGCTATTGCGGGACAAGGCATCCTACTTTAGTAATCAACCCAGACCCCGAAGCCCATCGACCACCTCAACCAACCGGAACCCTAGCCAAAATACTAGGTTCTAAGGCTGACAAAGGTAAAGCCATTGTAGTTGAAACCAATGCTTCTAGCCAAGCTATCCTCCCTGACCCAAGACTCAGCCCATAAACTCAGGAAGACGACATGACTCGCATCAATCTTGACGGAGTCTGGCAAAAACTTTCCAATAACTGTATCTGCTCTCCACCAGTTCACCGGGCTGCCACCACTGCTTCCTCAGACGCACTACCAACTACCGTATTGGAGTTGGAGGAGAAGCGAGAGGACATTGATCTTTATGCCTCAACTTGATCAGGATCTTTCAAGGTAACTCCCATCATAATTCCTTTGTGACTTTTCATTTTCAATTTACTTAAACTTCTTCTCTTATCTTTCTGCAGGCTGTCCAATACATCATCACGCTGAACAAGAGACTTACTGATTTGCGAGTTTAGTATGAGTATGAACAATCAATGAACAATAATCGTCTCATCCAAATTGGAAAGAAGGATGAGAAGACTGCTATGCTGACTAAAAATGTGTCCAACTAGAGGCTGAGGCGATGACGCACAAAGCTAAGGTTGCGTAAGTTCAGCTGGAGACCGATCACCAATTCAACAAACAGCAGGAGCATCTAGCAAAGGTGAAGGCTGAAGCTCAAGAAGAGCTGAAAAGGAGAGCTAAAGGACACCATGAGGAGATGGCAAGATGCTGCTGAAAAGTACATAAAATGAACCATTACCTTATGCCCTGGAGCAAGCCCTCAATGAGATGCTAAAATTGAAGGAACGACATATTCAAGAGATCAAAAAAGCTCGTAAGGATGGGTATACTGTCGGCTCCACTGAAACAGGTGAAGAGTACCTCAAGGAATTCACTGAATCACTCCCTGGCTTAGCGGACTCAATTTTTACTAGGTACTGGGGAGTGGCCTTGGACTTTATGGCAGTGCTAGTTGATCTCTACTTTGCACAGTGACTCCACTGCCCTCCATATTCTTGGCACTCCACCCCACATCCCCAACGACAGAAGAAATTGATCCTGCACTGCTTGGGGTACAAGAGCAAGTCTCTACCAGTATGCCATCTTCATCTGATCCTGCAATTAATCAGGCTGCCGCAGTGCTCCCATCTTCTGACATTGTTTCTGAGA
This sequence comes from Monotropa hypopitys, assembly GCA_002855965.1. Classification (NCBI taxonomy): domain Eukaryota; kingdom Viridiplantae; phylum Streptophyta; class Magnoliopsida; order Ericales; family Ericaceae; genus Monotropa; species Monotropa hypopitys. Next base: position 9,912 of record NMUG010006062.1, on the reverse strand, counting down.
TCCTCGATGCTTCTGCTCAACCTACCAGTCTTGCTGATCCAACCTCAACTACTATTGTTGAAATCTGACTTTGGCTTCAACCATTTCTGATTCATCTGTGGTTACTACCACATAGCCATCTTCTGAAATTCCTCCAACTGATGCACCAAGCACCACTTAGACAATTTAATTTTCATTATGAGATGGGTCTATAATATTATTCGAACTATTGATACTAGCAAATGGTTTGTTGGTGTCTTTGCCCTTGATCTTCTGGGAACTTTTTAACTATTATCTAGCTTTTGGTTTAAATTTATATTTGGAACTGGAACTTCTTGCTTTCTGACTTATGCTTCTATTTGATGCTTTACACTTCTTATATCACTTGTGCTTTACTTATGACTTGCTATGACCGCTAAACCTCATGTGCCGTAGTGCCATGTATGTGATTTCCATTTCTTGAAATCCTACAAGTACTGGCAGTGTGAGCTTTTGGGTTTCCACCCTGTTTAGGCCTTAGGCAAAGTTAATTGCTTCATTGGCCAAGGAATGTTATGATTCCCTGAGTTTCTCACTCATTTCAACCCTGGGTTGCCTTCGGATTCCTCATCCCTAAAGGCAGTGAAGGATTGAGGATCTACTTGGACCCTTTTGGGTTTCCCACACGTTTTAAACCTTGGCTCTCTTGAGACCTTTGTCCCTTTTTAAAGCTTTTGGCTTAGGATCCGTGAAGAACCTTATGGATATTTCATCCAATTTTGAGGCCAAAACCTTGGGACTTCTCATCCCCTAACGGATCTGAGCTCGAGAGAATGGTCTTGGGCCTTCTCAACCCATTTGCTGCATTCCTTGTTCGGGACCATCCACCTATTTTAATCCTAGGCCCTCTTGAGACTTTTATCCCTTTTAAGGCTTTCAGTTTAGGATCAATTAAGAACTTTGATTTTTGAGTTTAGGATCTTTGGGATGTTACATCAAGGACCTTAGCTCGGGAGCAATAGTCCTGGGCCTTCTCAACCCATTCCAAGCATTCCCTGCTTAGGACCATTGCCCCCCAATGAGGAAGTGAAGGTTGGGCAAAACTTGACTTTCTCATTCAGTCTTCATACTTGAATCAAACCAGCAATTTATCATTTTCATATAAGAATGAACACTTCAATTCTGAAAACCATTTCATTCATTGATTCTTTTCGGAACACATTGGTACAACAAGAACATCTATTGATAAAACTTCTTCAAATTCGACACATTCCTAGTGTGGGGAATCTGAACTCCATCAAGATCTTGAAGCTTATAGGCTCCCCTCCCTGCTGTGCCAATCACTTTGTATGGCCCTTCCTAGTTTGGCCCTAAATTTCCATCCGCTGGATCCTTCGTGTTACCCAATACCTTCCTCATGACTAGGTCCCTAACCTTGAACTCTCTAGACGTGACTCTTCAGTTGTGAATAGAAGGCCAGCTTGACCAAGGCTCTTTCTCATCTTTCTTCTATTAAATCCAGTTGCACGACCAAAGCTTTGTCATTGCCCCTTGTTCCAACAACTCTGTTCTGATTGTTGGGGTCTCAATTTCAAGAGGTATTACAGCTTATGAGCCATAAGAAAGTGAATAATGAGTCTCACCAGTGGCTCGTCTAGGCATAGTGCGGTAAGCCTAGAGGACTAATGGCAGCTTGTCTGTCCATCTTCCTTTAGCTTTCTCAAACCTCTTCTTGATCACGTCTAACACAGTTTTATTCGACGCCTCTGCTTGTCCATTACTCTGGGGATAGCTGACTAAGGCATAGAAGTATTTTATCTTGTGTGTTGCACAGAATTTCTTAAACTTGTCTTGGAACTAAGTGCCATTGTCTGACACAATGGGATAAGGTATCCCAAAACGAGTTATGATATTCTTATACACAAACTGATCAGTATTGTGTTCCATGATTTTTGCCAAGGGTTCTGCCTCTATCCACTTGGTGAAATAGTCTGTGCCCACTAGCAAGTATTTCTTTGCCTCTATCCAATGGGGTCCACCTTCCCATCATATTTCGGGAAGTTTGGAAGGGTGAATCCCCTTGGTATCCTGTAAAAAGTGATCTCCTTAGAGAAAGGAGATGATGTAATCTGTTGTACTGTATGTTTAGCCATCTCCTGAGTAGTTCCCCTATCTCTGAGATGCTCATCAATCCATTTTCGTAAGTCATTTAAGTCTTCTGGGGGTGACTGACTACCCCCTCCTTGAATCTTCTCGTTCTTTTGTGCTTTAACAGGAGCCCTTCATCGCATTATCTGCTTCCTGAGATCTGTGATAGAGGCAACCGATCTTGTTGGAGTTTCCTCATTCATATGACTTCTAGTATGGTTGTGGCACTTACTGGGTTGTTGGGTGGATTCCTTCCTCCCCTATTAGCACTGCGAACCCTTCCCACAACATTGTGTTCTGTTCCCCGGTCCCCAACAGCCCTGGGGTGACTATTGACCATTTGCCTTCCTTGGTCCATTATGACACCAACATCTGGGGGTGCTTGGTATGCCCCCTTGGATGTTGCTGCTGGACCAGATGGATCATTTCTCCCTCTAAATGCCTGATGGTCTGGGCTTGAGCTTTGGCTATTTCTAGAAAGTCCTCATTCCTAACAGATCTTAATCTGGACCGAGACTGTGACCCTAAGGATCGAGACCTGTTTTCCTCTTCATCTGAGTAGTATTCATCCTCTATATCTAAGTACTCTTCATCTTCCAAGTTTCTGTTATCCGGCAATTCAACTTCCTTTCCCTTACCCACAGGGTGACTTGGACCACCAGGAAATAGTTTTTGGAAATGAAGACGACTCCTGGGATTCTTGGGTGCTAGTGGTGGCTCAGGGTGATTGGCCATTGCCCTTTTTCCATCACTGGGACCCCTCAGTTGTTCTTGCGCTTCGTTGTCCTCTCTTGCTGCCATCTTGTTCAAACTTTTGATAAGCTAACTTGAGACTTTTCCCATAGACGACACCAATTGTGCGGGGATAAAACTTACCCCTACAAGGATACTGATGTTGACTTTGACTTGATGACTTATCTGCTACTGCAACTTCTTCTTTACTGTACTCTCGCCTTATATCCTGCTTCGTTCCTTCTTTATGTCTTTCTGCAACCACAAACGGTTAGATGACCCCCTAGCCAAGTGGCTTGGAAGGCCCTCCAATGATTAAGTTAGTCCCGGTTAGAGAGAAGCTTAACCCTAATCAAAGAAAATGAACAAGGAAAGGTCAAAGAAAATTTTGACAGAGTTTTGTTACCAGAATTGCCGACCCCTTCTGAAGGAGGTAACGATCTATTTTTATACCTCTCCTTCTGTCATTAATTGCACCGTTCCAACTTCTTAACTTCTCATCAAAAATGGAAGATGAATCTAGGCAGGAGACTTCTCACCTCCCATCCCATTAATTCATCAGATTGTTCACCTCCCACCTTTTGGGCTTCTTCTTATACACTTTTCATACGTGCTCGGCCTAATAACAGTTGGGACATGTGTTGGTCAACTTATTACTTATTAACCAACACCTATACATTCCGCTCATGCTATTGCCGAGCTGACTACTGTCCCGCACTGCAGATGCTCGCCACACTGGGCCTAGCCTTATCCACAGTCGAGGTGCCACACTTACACTTGACCAACAGATTTACCGAGATCCCAGTCATGGTCCCCTAATGCCCATGCCGCACTGTTAGGATGTCCTACCCACTAGGCCTGACCTGATCCCAAGTACCACATAACTACTGGGCCCACAACGGGCTTTATATCATAAGATCCAGTCCAAGTATCATTCAGGGAATACCCATCTGGCTAAATCCTCCTCAGTCCAGATAATATGTCCTTTAATAGGGCCTCATGCTACATGGATGTCTAGCCATAGCAGGCCAGACCTTATCCTTAGCATGGGTTACTTATGGACATGATGGTTAAACCTAGGGGGATCCAATCGATATTGCCGAGTTGCTCATATACCTTATATTTAATACATAATCATACCTGGTGCATCTACCGCACTGAATAGCTGCGCGGGATGACTGAATCCACATGCCACGTGGCTAATCCAGATTTACCCCATCATAACCTTCATCACTTCCTTTCCTCTCTTTTTTTTCTTTCTTGCTTTGTTTCTATTGAGATGAAGCTTCTCCATTTGTGTACATATTGGATTTGTGAAGTTCTATTTAACCAAAACATCTTTATTAATTTGCTGATGATATATGTTCCTTATATAGGATTGCTATTTCCGTACAAGACAACACATGCATATAACTACTGCTAAGATTATATTTGCAATCTTCTTACGATATTGTGCTATGAAATTTATTTTATTTGACACTATTGTGTTGTTTGATTTGTTTTTTGAGGTCTATCCACTCTAATTGTTTTACAAGTTCTCTATTAGCATGTAGAGATTGACCACAACTGCCTAGGTAATTCATTGCTTTTTTGTTTGCCTGGTGTTTGGCAAATCATTTCTAGTCAATTGTACTGTGTGTGTGACGTGTGTGTTGGGTGGGTGTTCCATTTGTGTATTTTCTATTGTGGTGGGGTTAATCCAGATTACCCACGTGTCAAGGATATTTTCATATTATCCCAACATCTTGCAACAACTCGGCTTCAGTCTTCTACGTTATCAGCAAACTCATATTGCAGATCAGGTCAGCCCTATGCAGATTGACATCCAAATAGTGCGGGAGCCAGTTATGTAGTGCGGCCGTGCTAGATCTCGGTTAATACAGCCAGCCATGTGTCCAACGACCATCTGCACTACGGATTAGGTTGGCCCTGTGTTGCTAACATCCTGGTAGTTAGGCAGATAGCTATTCAGGGATGCGTAGGCAGGATCACGGTAGATATAGCTAGCCACATGCACAAGTAGTGCCTATTGTGCAGATTAGGTTTTCCCTGTATAGTCGATATCCATCAATGCGGCACCCAATAAAAGAGTGCGGACAAAGGTGGAAGACAAGGTATCCACGTATCGATCAACCAGTTAACGGTGGATGGCATTCCTGTCAGACCGCAACTCCCGAATGAATATTCAAAGTTTCCAGGATAGTAAAAAGGCGTACCGACATTCTCTATTGTCAAAGAATGTGGCCAGACATCTGATAGACTGCAATAGAATCAAAGAAAAGGGACGAGAAGTCCTATGAAGACCTTGTTTCTAGTGAGAAGTTGGAAACCTAGAAGACATGAGTATATAAGTAGGAGTCCCATGACCGATGAACGATACATGCTATTTTGCTCTCAGACTCTTCTCGTGTTTATAGTTGACAGTTTTCTTTGATCAGGACTAACTTAGTCATCGGAGAGCCTTCCGACCACTAGAGGCAAGAGGTCCTCTAACTGTTTTCTGTGGGAAATCCATCCACATAAGCAATAAAACCAAACCAGAGCTCATTACCAAATGAGAAGAGATGGCAAACCATGGAAAGGAAACCTCTAGAATCGTTAGGAAGGGGAGGCACCTAGTGGCCATACTTTCTGATCCTCCTCCGGCACCCAGGAAGATCACTAACAACCAATCACATCTCCTAGATAATCGTGGAGGCATTTCCATCCTGGGAAGGATCTCTAAAGTCCCTGTCAAAGGTGTTGGGGATCCACTGAGGATCCAAGATGATGTCCTAGAAGACTAGTGCTACGGCAACAGGTAAATGGAGTACTCCCAAGAGGGAGACCGCATGTTTCGTTCACGATACTCCCAGTCTCCACCCAGGTCCAAGTCAATCAGAGATGAAGACTTGGCCGAAATCATCAGAACACAGAACTAAGCCATTCAGTGCTTGGAAAAGGAGGTAGCAAGGCTATCCAAACAGCCTCAGGAGAAAGAAAGGCCAATCGGCCACCAGCAGCAATGATCGGAGGCTCCTCAGATGAGCCAGGTCTACAACGTTCACTCGCACCTTTCTAGAGACCCGTTGGCGGTATCGGAAGGCATAAAGAGGAATCAACAGTAGGAAGCTGGGGAAAGGAGGAACCCACCCCATCACTGGGAAAGGCGTAGGGTTTCTCAGGATCCCCCTCAGCCCAGCGAGCACGAGGGCAAAATAAATAGCCGAGTAGTGGATGCACAGTAGCAACATTCAACACCCCGTGTGTGGGACCTCAGAGACCATATTTGTCTCAGGGCTCCCGCGCAAGGGGAGCGTGTGGAGAGGCTGTTGAATTTAGGTCCGGCGAACTCCGTACTAGCCACTTTCGAGGACATGAGGATGTGGCTCAGTGAGCATCTTAAGGACTGAGGAACGGCCCAAGAGACCACAAAGAGAGCTAGCCAGCAGATCACTTCCACCCCACTCCCCAGGGAGATTAGCAGCTACCAGATTCCCCGGGGATTCTGCCTTCCCGACTTTTAGAAGTATGATGGGAGGACAGACCCCATGGCCTACTTGAAGGATTTCCAGCAGTCTCTTATCATGCACGAGGGGGATAAAAGCCTCTACTACATAATGTTCGCATCTAGTTTGGGCCGGACAATGCTCAACTGGTATCACAAGTTAGTGACGCGATCAATCTGCAACTGGGAACAGTTGGCCGAGACCTTCATTGGTAGGTTCATGACCAGCCGAGATGCACCAAAGCACTTTGACTCTCTGACTTCATTGAGGAAATGATCAGATGAGACACTTAGGGCATATGCTGAAAGGTATGTTGACATCTACAACGAGGTCGAGGACTGTACCGAGAAGTAGGCAATATCAATATTTAGGTTGGGGCTTTCCTTTGGTGAGAAACTGAGGGAATCACTGACCCTGATCTCGGTGGAGACATTCCCCGAGTTGATGGATCGGGTGGAGCAGCACACGAAGTTGGAGAAAAAAGCCCTCTTTGAAGCAGGTCGCAATGCCAACAGGTCACACCGAAAACATGTAGTGGACTCTGTTGGCAAGAGAAGGAGTAAGAAGAGGAAGGCATCCCAGCAAGCCACTCTTGAGAAGGCAGAAGGAGCTGAGGCCGTACTGTAGACTGCTTATAGGATGCCTAGAGCAGGCCCTGAAGCTTTCAAAGCAATCAGAATAAAGTTCAATACCCCCATTTTTAGAATGGTCCACCCCCTTAAGGATGAGCCTTTCTGGAAATGGCCTGCCAAATAGGGGGAAACCAGGTTGACTTGGAAGCCACGGGACTTAGATACAACTATAATTGGGAGTATGGTCACATGGCGGAGCAGTGCCATATGTACAAGCAGTTCTTAGAGGACCTCGTGGCGGCAGGTCATCTAAAGGAGTATATTGCGCAAACATCCGGCCAGGACACCAGGATTAAAAGGGTGGAGTTGTACGATAACTCTTCAGATGAGGACCTACCACCACTGGGGACCATCACCATGATCCATAGAGCAATTGAGCCGAGCTCCAAGGCTGAGTCCCGTGCTTAGAAAAGGAAAGAAGGTCGTGAGCACCATGTGCTACAGCTCGGGCAGAAGCGCCATAGGGAGCAGAGAGGGAAGCCTGCCCAGATCTCATTCTTAGATGATGATTTGGACGGGGTCACTTTTCTACACAATGACGCATTGGTGATTACGCTGAGCATCAATGGGTATGACACAGAGAGGATCTTGGTGGACCAGAGCAGTTTCACTGACATTCTTTATTTTCAAGCGTTCAAATGAGGGATTCGTCCAGGCTGATCTCAAATCGACAAGGATCCCGCTTATCGGATTCAGCACGGAGCCGATTTGGCCCCTGGGAGTCATCACGCTTCTAGTTAGAGCAAGGAGGGTGACCATGAATACAGAATTATTGGTGGTGGATGTGCCATAAGCCTACAATGCCATTATTGGGCGTACATGGATGCATCAAATGGGAGTCATTCCTTTCACCTACCATCAGATTATTAAGTTCCTAGGGCCCAAAGGAATCGAAAGCATCATAGGAAATCATAAGTCTACCAGAAACTGCTTCATAACTTCCATAAAGACAAGTCCCAACACCGAGCAGGTAAAGTCTAATGAAGTCCCAGACCAGTCTATCTTGGAAGATATACATGTGGACCTCTCTACCTGTGTGGTCAAGAATATGAGAAAGGTCCCCATCCATAAGACTCACGAGGAAAGGTACTTTCTGATTGGGGGCGAGCTCCCTGAGTTGGACGCCGTCGAGTTAGTCTAGATGTTACGGGACCACCTTGATGTATTTGCTTCGACCCCACAGGAGATGCCCGGGGTACAGCCGAGCATAATATGTCATAGGTTGAATGTTGACCCTTGCCACAAGCTAGTAATGTAGAAGAGGAGACGCTCAGATGTGCAGCACTCAGAGGCAGTTGTCGAGGATGTTAATTGGCTCATCCAGGCCAGTGCTATTAGGGAAGTCTACTATCCATAGTGGCTTTCCAACACCATTGTTGTCAATAAAAAGAATGGGACCTGGAGAGTATGTGTTGATTTCACGAGCTTGAATAAGGCCTGCCCCAAAGACAGCTTCCCTATGCCCAAGATTGATCAGTTGGTGGATTCTACAGCGGGATACAAGTGGATGAGCTTTCTAGATGCGTACAGAGGCTACCACTAGATCGCAATGTATGAGCTCGACCAGGAGAAGATATCTTTCATCACGTCGCTGGGGATGTATTGCTACAAAGTCATGCCTTTCGACCTGCGCAACGCCGGGGCAACGTATCAGCGACTAGCAATGCTCATGTTCAAGGATTTGTTGGGCAAGAGCATAGAGGTCTACATCGATGACATGGTGGTCAAGTCCAAGGAGGCAGACTCCTACCTGTTGGACTTTTTCCGCACCTTTCAGATAGTTAGAGTTCAAGCTGAGGCTGAATGCCTCCAAATGTGCTTTCGGGGTAAGTTCTGGAAAATTTCTTGGGCACTTGGTAACTCGGAGGGGCATAGAGGACAACCCCAATTAGATCGCCGCCTTGTAGAATCTCCAAAGTCTGGGAAGTACTAAGGAGGTGCAACGGCTAACCGGGATGGTTGTCGTGCTCAATCATTTTATCAGTCGTTTGTCCGACAAGTGCAGACCCTTCTTCCAGTTGCTAAGGAAGAGAACAGTCTACACATGGGGGAAGATTGTGAAAAATCCTTTCAAGACTTGAAGAAGTGCTTGGCCATACCACCGCTGATTGCCACACCAGAATCGAGGTATGTGTTAATCGCCTATGTAGCAGTCTCAGAGCATGCGATCAGTGCAGTGTTGATCAAGCACGAGGAAGGGCAACAGAAACTAGTATACTACGTTAGCAAGACCTTGTTAGATGTAGAGACCATTTATCTTCCATTGGCGAAACTTATCTTAGCACTGGTTATGACTTCGAGAAAGTTACAACACTACTTTCTAGCTCACACCATAGAGGTACCAACCATCCATCCCACCGGGTCTGTCCTGAGAAAGACAGATCTGTCGAGAAGGGTGACAGCTTGTTCCATTGAGCTCGAGGAGTATGACATCAAGTATGTACCCCGCACTGCGATGAAGGGTTAGGTTCTTGCAGATTTTATGGCAGAATTCTCGCATGAACTTGCATAGACACCCCACCCACATTCAGCAGACGAGTAGGCCACTCCCGTTCATTCCGCGATGCCAGACATTGATGAGCCATACACCGAAAAACAGTTGATGTTTTTTGTGGACGGATCAGCGTGCAACAAAGGATCAGGAATGGGCATAGTCTTGTTCTCGCCAGAAGGGCTGGCTCTAGAGTAGTCAGTCCGTCTATATTTCAAGGCCTCCAACAATGAGGCAGAATACGAAGCACTAATCACGGGGTTGAAGAGTGCAAAGAGATGTAGAGTTGAAGACCTACTCATCCATAGCTTACCTAGCATGGGTTGAACTCCCCATGGACAAAAAAGAAGCACACAAAATTAGAATCAAGTCAACGAAGTATTGGCTCTCACCCGATAAGATCCTCTAACGAAAATCTTTCACAGGTCCATACTTGCGCTGCATACACCTTGACCTTGTTCAA
>NMUG010006061.1:0-12788 GCA_002855965.1 Monotropa hypopitys | reverse complement strand
GGAAACTTTTAATGAAAAGGAACGAGATCGAGTAAGTTGACGTGGAGATGCGGTCTAGATGGAATAATGTGGTTTGATGGCCTTGGTTAGGCACGGTAACAACGATAAAAGAAAATGAAACGGAAACACTTAACGTGGAATCTAAGGGTAGTGGGGGCCCTCCCAATGATTTGGGGAACACCGGAATAATTATGCGGGAATAGACGTATGACGAGATTCCCTGGATAGTCGCTCCATCCAAGACATTGTGCACATTGGGGGGTCTCTTGGCCCTCCCAATGAGTTGGGGAATGACAGATAGAAAGGATAGTGTGTCGACAAACCACTATGCCGGACCCACGCAAATATGATACGATTCACAAATGATAAAAATAGAAATGATAGGATAAATCAAGAATGGACTTAAAAGGGGATTCTTGGATTTATCCGTGTTATGTGAGAATGGTAAGATAAATCAAGAATGGACTTAGGAGGGGATTCTTGGATTTATCCGTGTTATGTCATTATGAAAACAATCCGGAGACTCGAATAAAGTGTGTTGCAAGAACATAAAAACTTCGCTTGTATTCGTACTTAGAAGGAAAGAAAGAAATACATCAAATATCCAAAGTTACTTATGAATCTAATATATAAAGATAATGATAGTTAGTGAAGTTCGTGGAGTGAGTTGTTGTTGGATATCTTAGCATTGCTTTGGTTTGGGATCCTTAGTAGATCCTTAGAGTTGTTTTACCTTAGTGGTAAGGTTGGTTGGGTTGTGTTAGAGTTTAATTCGTCTGGACCTAGGATGACTTATTCTTTGCTCTTACTCAGTTTTGAGGATTTGTTTGTACACACTTCGTTGGCAACACGCCTATGTCCACTATTGCCTGAGTTAGATTTGCATCACGTGTACATTTGGTTCTTTACTGTTCTTGTACGTATTGCTTGTGGACACGTAGGCATGCACTGCATATGCATGCTTGATAGTAGTTAGGGGTTTTCTCACTGAGCTATAGTTTGCTAAGACCCTCCTTCTTTTATTTTTCTAGTCCTGTGTTGTAGGGTTAGGAGGGCTTGGTGATTTGGAGTTCGTGTCAGCTACTGGTTTTTCTTGGGCTTTGCTACTCCAATTTCAGTTGCTTTTCTTGTACTTGTAGTTCTTCTGTTCACTGTACTAGTTTTAGTAGGCCAGTACTTGTACTTCACTTCCGCTCTTCTAGCTTGTTTATATTTCTACTTTGTACTGCTCAGTGATGTAATGATATATTCAACTGAATGTATCTGGATGGCAAGTAGTTATATCCCCTGGTTATTTAATTAAATTGTATTTTTAAACAATGGTTTGAAAAACCGGAGCGTGACATATCGATAACAAGATTTACTAGTTATCGATAACATCCCACTCAGAAAAATGGTTGTCCAAGAAAAGCAGCCGTTTATCGATAACACTGCAGAGCGGTTATCGATAACCACTCCCTCGGGAAAAATGGCTAACAAAGAAAATCAAACGGGTTATCGATAACCTGCCAAACAAGGTTATCGATAATAGCACTCTCGGGAAATTTGCCGGTATGGCAAATGAGACTGGTTATCGATAATAGTACCTGTTGGGGTTATCGATAACAGCACAGAGGAAAGAAAGAAAGATTATGGAAACCAATGAACATGATGACGACGCGAAAACCTGATGAACTTTCCAATGCCGAGAAATCTTCAATTGTTGACGTCGAGCTGCATCAAGATCTTCATGGCTCGAGGAGGGAGCATCTAACCTACTCTACCCCAAACCAAAATAGAAGAAATGAGATACAACCAACGTTCCGGAAAATAGCAAATACGAAAAAGGTAACAATCTCTCCCTTTGGCTTTTCCAGAACAAAAACAACAAAAATAAGTAAAATGGCTAAAACAGGCAAGCCAAATAAAAAAATATTCGACTACAATAGCTACTACAATCCTAAGATCTACACTGCAGCAGAAACACCTGCAAGAAAACCTGCAAGCACGAAGCAACAAATTATGTAAACAAGGAAGTAAGCAAGGGCTAGACATAAAAGTAAATAAGACAGGGATACTACTTGTCCAAAGCAGCCCTGCAAAACATAACGTAAGCCAACAAATAAGCCAACTCCCAATGCCCTGCAAAAGACAATATTAGAAAACTCTCCCTCAAATTCCCTCAAAATATTCTCCCCCTTTTTTCCGGAAAGACAATAGGAAAAAAATTAACTGCAAGTCGAGACCATCAAGAGAGCAATCTAAAGCAAGGAAAACAATTTCAATCCTGAAATAAGATCAATAAATCAAGTGAACGCACAAGACAATAGAATATAAAAGACATGCATAAGAGAAAAATATGCATAGATCATGAAATAAGAAAAATAAAACATGCATGAACATGCAATCAACAAATGAAGCATTAACATATATCATGCAAGAAAATAAAGACACGCACAAAAAGAATTTAAACTCCTCCTCAATCTAATCTTCAAAATAAATCAAACCTATAGACTTTCTTAGGAACTCAACCCTATTTGAATCAAGTGGTTTGGTGAATATATTAGCTTTTTGATCTAGAGTAAGGACGAATTCTAGTGTGACAATCTCTTCTTCAACAAGCTCTCTTATAAAATGGTGACGAATATCAATGTGTTTAGTACAAGAGTGTTGAACGGGATTCTTAGATATGTATATAGCACTAGTGTTGTCACAAAATACCGTCATGGTGGTAACCGGAAAACCATAGTCAAGTAACATTTGCTTTAGCCAAAGAAATTGTGTACAACAACTTCTGGTAGAAATATATTCTGCCTCAGCCGTAGATAAAGAGAAGCAAATCTGCTTTTTCTTATGCCATACTACAAGACAATTACCAAAGGTAAAAACAGCCATCCGACATGCTTTTGCGATCATCGGCACATCCGGTCCAATTGGCATCGGAATAGGCAACTAAATCGATATAAGTACCACTAGGATACCATAAGCCATGTGAAGCGGTGCCTTTTATGTACCCAATGATCCATTTTATAGCGATTAAATGTGATTCTTTTGGATCGGACTGAAAACAGGCACATACACCAACACTAAATGCAATATCTAGATGGCTAGCGGTAAGGTAAAGGAGACTTCCTATCATGCTCCTATACAAAGTGGGATCTATGCTAGCTCCGAAACTATCTTTTCCTAATTTATCACTAGTTCTCATAGGAGATCTAGTGGATTTGGCATTCTCAAAACTGAATTTCTTGACTAAATCCTTGGCATAAGTAGTTTGAGTAAGGAATATTCCTTCATTCATTTGCCATATCTGGAATCCAAGGAAATGAGTCAATTCCCCCATAAGGCTCATTTAAAACTCATGTGACATTTGAGAACTAAATTCATGTGCAAGCCTATCACTAGTAGAACCGAATATTATATCATCTACGTAAATTTGAGCAATCGATAAATTCTTTTCCACTTTTTTTAAAAATAGTGTTTTATCAACTCCCACTCGAACAAAACCGGTATTTTGAAGATAGTCGGTGAGGCATTCATACCAAGTGCGAAGAGTTTGCTTCAAGCCATATAAGGCTTTCCTTAGCCTAAAACATGTGAAGGAAAGTGAGAATCAGTAAAGCCCTCAGGTTTCTCAACATAGACCTCCTCTTTTAAATCACCATTTAAAAATGCGCTTTTAATGTCCATTTGGTGTAATTTAAAACCTAGATGAGATGTAACCACAAGTAAAAGCCTAATAGACTCAAGTCTAGCTACCGGGGCATATGTTTCATTAAAATCTATACCTGGTGAAGGATCTTCATTATGAATAGGGGAATCCATATCAACATCCTCATCCGAAGAGGAGTAAGAGGGAATATGTGAGTCACCCTCAAAAATATCCCAAGAGGGTACATCATCATTATCATTAGATTTTTCATTGCTTTCAATAGAAGTGTCATCGATAATGTCACGCCCCGAATTTTCAAACCATATTTTTTTTGAATGGAATAAAAGAATGCCTAATTATGAAACCACATTAACCAAGCCACATCAAAAGGGGACGTGAATAATTGAAAACACCTCTTTACAATTCCTTTACAAGAAACTTGCTTAAAAATGAAATGCATACAAGACCCTTTACATTTGAAATGAAACTGAACTACAAGTAGAAGGGGAAAAGTGGATTTATTACAATGATACAAAATGAAATATAAATGGTATGATGCTCACTGAAAAGAAGATGGAGCAAGTCAATGCCAACTCCCAGCTCAAACTATCAAATCATGCAAACCTGTATAAAACTGTAAAAAGAAGGTTGAGTCATAAAGACCCAGCAAATATGCGTCTATCAAGTGTAAATGCAATTATGGTGACATGTGCAAGTGGTGTGAATCCCTATTATGAAATCCCAAGTATGTCATCACTCATACTATCTCAAACACCACTGTCAAGTCTTTTCCCAAACCAAGACTCATAAGTCTAACCAAGTCTTTCATCTACACAAGTACACTAAGAGACAACCCAACCATTCAATCTTGCTCAAGGCCAACAACAACACAATTCAAAACCCTCTCTTTACCAAATACCCCTTAACCACGCAACTCGGCGATGTACACTAGAACGAAAGTCGTAAGGATCAAGGATCTCAACCATAACTGTGCCATAACGATACCACATTACTATCAAACTATCTAGGGAAGACACTCCCAGGAACACAACCCATCTCTAGTGGCACCGCTACCAAATCCACTAGCTAATTCCACGACTTAGCTTATGCCCACACAATCCACCGAACCACACTGAACATCATTAATCCTTTCCTTTCCTCTATATACATATCTATATAGGTACACATTGGTGACTTGATTTATCTTGCTTGATTAGTTTGTTCGACTCCCGGCTTAACACAACTTTGAAAACGAGTCACACGAGTCTCAAACCGCCTTACGAAATAAGGAACGGCCTACAATTAACATGGACCATATCTTTGAAAGGAATTATACGAGTCTCAACTGCCTTACGAAATAAGGAACGTCCTACAACAAACATGGGCCATATCTTGAAAACCAATTTGAAATCGTTAAGCCTGGGATCGATTTATAGTCACCTCAATGAATTCAAGGATCGACTATGTAAAACCCCGTCCCAAAGAAATAATATATTCTAAAATTTTAGGATTTACTCGTCAAAATACGAATAAAGACCTAAGGATGAGGAACCGGCAAGGGTGTGGCCCGGCCACAAAGCCTTTCGGCCCAGAACTAATAAAGACCTGAGCAGTCGTGCTAAGCCCACCGGACTGCCGAGCAACCGAGCAACCAGACTGCCGAGAAACCCGAACACCTAAGGCTAGACCTTCGGCCCATCCTAACCTTTGGCCAAGTCGGACAAATAGGAAAAGACAAGACCCGACATAAAGAAAAAGGAATCCCTACAAAAAGCTGAGTCTTTCGAGATTCACGCCAAAAGCTGCCACCACCAGGAATCCCGCTGAAAAGTTGTTGGGAATAATGGTCGGTCGGCTGACGCCACAAACGGACAAACGGCGCGCGGCTAAAAGCTGCAGCTGCCAGAAAATTAGGTAGGCGCCGCCCACTGGCCGGCCAGAACCCTTTGGCGCCAAAACTATCCCCCTTCCATCAGGCCTATAAATAGAGACCCCAAGACCCTTCAAATTTCACACCAAACCCTTCCCGAGCATATTACTCTCTGTTTCTCTCTCTAGAAGTTGTCCGGACACTCCTCGGTTCGGTAACTCCACTGATCGACCACAACATAAAGTTTTTACTTGTCCAATCACTCGGACAAGCTTTCCCGAACCCCCTAGCATCCGGCCAGCTCATTGCCGAACACCACCCGCAGCAGAGAAGTTCTTCAGCAAGTCTCAGTCCATCCGAACTGACCCTTCGGCCAGAGTTTCAGCTCGGCAACCATGCAGACCAGAAACTCCCAGGTAAACTCTTGACCTTTCGGTATATCTTGTCATTTTCTGTTCGGCAAGTCCACCGAAGGAATTAGCCGCACTAAAGGATAACCCATTTTAGCCTTACTTGATTTCTGTCGAAGCACCCCAGAATCCTTATTTAGCTCGGCATAAATGCCTAGCGCGCGGCGCTTAGCTATAACTAGTCCGAGCATCCCTTTGACCCTCTGGCTGAACCCTTTTCAGCTCAAATGACTTATCCGGACCATCCCAGAACATATCTGACTTTTCCCGTATCTTTGCCAACGTCCCAAGCTGCCGGAGCACAAGTGCTTGGCAAGGGACAGTCTGCCATTTAGAAGCTTTAGCTTTTTGAGCTCGGCTATACCTCATTTGGAAACAATGCAATTCAACTTGGTTAACTACCCCATTTGTTTCCATAACTCACAATCAGACATTCTCATCAGGATCTCACTCCGAACAAAAAGATATATTCATTGATCAATAGTCCAAAGCTACCAGAATTCTACAGAGATAACAGAGTTTAAACAAAAACAAAGATGAGACTTCCCTAAAAACCCTCCATCATTCCCAAAAGTTTTGGTTAGTGTTTGGTAGGCTTGGGCTGTGAGGATAAGTTGACAGGAGTGAAAACGTTGGCTGGAATTTCTTCTACATCAGGGTCTTTAGCTTTTGGGAACATGGAATTACTTGGTGCAGGTCCACCTCTGGCCCAATTGACCATTCCCAATTGGCTTAGCAACAGGCTTTGCTCCCTCTTGATGGACTTTTTTAACTCTTTTATCACCCATTTACCTCCTTGTTCCACTTTTTCTTGGGTGCCTTCAACGATTTTCAATCTTCTCAGTGTGTCACCATAAGTCTCTTGCAAGTATGCCACTCTTTTTGCATTCTCTTTCTGTCCTTCTCTGATTTCCTCAATTTGTATCCCTTGTTCTTTCTGTCTTGCTTCCAAGACCTTGATCTTATCAGCATTTTCTTTCACTATTTCAAGGATCAGGGCTATTTTCACTTTCTCTTCCCTCTGTTCTTCCATCAATTTCTTCATCATTTCCTTCAGCTCTCCCATTTCTTGGCTGTTTTGTATTGATTGAAAGGTTGGAGGTTGGATTAATGGTGTTGGTTGGGCTTGAGATTCAAGAGTGATTTGAAATGGCATAGGTAAAGGAGTAGGTGGGTGAGCATTGGATGGTTCATAAAGTAGGGGAGGGCTGTTGGCAACTCCTTCAGTTTTTGGCCTTTGTGGTATCATCCTTCCATTGTTTTTGCAGTTGAGGGACCAAATGTGGGCTTATCCCACCTATCCTTTACTCCAAGCTTCAATCCAGATTCTTTACAGAAAGTAGTGATCATATATGGGAATGGAAGATCACTTTTTAGACTAGCTTGGCCCTTAAACTCTTTGATGACTGTGAACATTATCTCGGGGACATCAATCTTCCTACCTTTCATCAACTCATAAATAAACTGGACTTCTGGAATGGTAGGTGATTTTTCTGACCCTTTAGGTCTAATGTTTGAATGGATCACCTTATTCATCAAAGCCACCTCTTCCTTAAACATTCCCTTCTTGAATTTACCATCCCCTTTCTTAAAAACTTCCAATCCTCCTATTGTACACACCTTCTTAGCCAATATTTCACCTTACAGGCTCTGGTATCCTAGTTTTGGATATTCAACCTCACCAGCTTGCAACTTAGGATACTTGAGGAATTGGGCAATTCTTTTAGTTGTGACCACAATAATTTTCCCTTTCACCTTTTCACTCACCCTGCCTTCTCTCTCTTTTGCATCAAGGATGATATAAAATTCTTGTACCCAAGAAAGGACATACCCGAGGATATCTTCAAACCAAATTTTTATCCCTAACTCTTCTAAAGGTTCGGAAAGAATATCTATGTATTGTTCAGTGTTTTTCTTCAATACCAAAGTTTTGGAAGAGCGCTGAAGCTGGAAGGGATGTTGACTATGTTTAAAAATCTCTCTTTCACAAATTACAGCCCTCCCCTCAATATTCTCTTTCCAGTTGAAGTTTTTCAGAATTGTGTTACCTCCATTCTTCTTTGTTTTCTTTGGTTCAGGTGTGGATTGAGGTATTGGATTTGATGTGGATGGTTCAGATGTAGGTTGGGATACAACTTCAAGAATTGGCTCAGAATTTTTCTCAGAGGGTTGATTTGGTGAATTCTCAGAAATTGTTGTATTTTCAGAAGATGGTTGGGCTGGGTTTGTTTTCAGTTTCTTCCCAGGTTGTTCATGTTTGGGAAAATGGACTTTTGGTTTGAATCTCTTTCTTGGTTGGTTCTTTTGTCTTAGGGGTGGTTGTTTATCCTGGGCTAGATGGGAGGATTCAGGATTATGGAGTTCTTCAGTTTGGGGTTCAGTTTGGGAAATCTCGGACACTTGTTCAGTGGCCTGAGACTTGAATGATTCATCAACCTCAGAAGGGTGAGAAGATTTCCCCTCTTTCTTTCTCATCGCACAGAATACCCAATCACCAGAAAGACACGAATTCCAAAATTTAGCCCTAGATTGATACAACTTACTTGTCAATCCACAGAATTACTCGAAAATCTACAGAGCTGGGTTCCCCTTCCTTCGTCACACTTACTCGCAATTGCTTGATGCCTCACAATCCCCAATTTCTGACTTCTGGTGAAGAAATTTGACCAGAAACCCAAATTGCCAAGAATTCTCACGGGTTTCCTCTAGTTATACTACCGCTTAATAACCAGGAATAGGAGGTGAGGGTTTTAACACATGGGGCTGAAATACCGGGAATATGCTTATGAACTCCCGGAAATTGACTTGATCTGCACTCCAACATGTGTTATTCCCGGGAGTACACACTTTACATTACCGGGAATTTAGAGCTATGTTGGTATCTTGTCTCAGACTTCATTTTCCAAGACTTGCATTCCCGGTAGTACATTTTACCAATTCACGGGAATCTAGGAGTCTGTTCAAACGTTGGCTGAAGGAATGGTAAATTCCCAGGAATCCAGACTTCTCATTCCCGGGAGAAGGTTGCATGATAAGGGGTAATGTTTCGGTTTTCTGGAATTTGAGGCTTATTCTTTTGGGAATTCAAGAGGGTTTCTAGACTGCTGGTGCACATTCCCTAAAGACAACTAGACAAGTTCTTGCTTCTTACCCCCTCCCCACAATCAACAAAGGCTTGACACCACAGGTTCCCTAAGTTTAAACAAAGAATGGAAATAGAACCAGCTCAAATTTTTGGCCAAATGGTGACAAAGTTTCTGGGTTTTTCAATCAAATAATGCCATGAATCATTTCCTCAAAACATTTACCCCTAAGGCACTAGTATTCTAGAATGCAAATTCGATGAATAACCCCCAATAAAAGAAAGGTAGGCTCAATGGGAGTGATTACGTGGCTACATGATCTCCACTTGAATGAGTTATGCCTTTCAATATTCCTCAATTGGAATCTAAAGTCCCTATCCCAAACAAGCAGAAAATAAATCTCAATAAGCTCTCACAACCAACCACTTGAATACCCCCTAACCTAGTGTGTAAAGAATGACTCGGAAATGATCCCAAGTTCTCAATGTACGCACTCAAGTGAATTCAATCAAGTCCAAAAATAAAAAATATATTTTTCCCTCATTTTGACCATACTTTCTTCCCTACCTTCTAAAGATAGAAGAGGTAGGCGGCTATGCTAGACCGTCCGAGTCAAACTAAAAAAACTTTATTATATTTCCCTTCTCTTTTTTCAAATCAAACAACACAAAACAAAAGGCTAAGCCTCTCCTTCCAACTTGGCATGAGCATTGTCCTCAATGCTTAAAGCAAAAAAACAAACATTCAGACAAGCTAAGGAAAAGAGAAAACATAAAAAAAAACTAACCAACAGAAAATATGAACAGACAAACCTCCTCAAATGTCTTATTGAACTGAAGGATCCATGTAGATTGGGTCCAACAGCTCTTCTACAACTTCTTCCTTGCCAACATCCTCCAAAAATGGTTTTAATCTCTGTCCGTTCACCTTGGAAATGTAACCATTGGTGGGGTCTTCTATCTCCACATCTCTGTGAGTAAACACTTTCTTTACCACAAAAGGTCCTGACCATCTTGACCTCAGCTTTCCAGGAAACAAATGAAGCCTCGCGTTGTACAAAAGGACTTTCTGTTCTGGTTCAAAAGTTTTTCTCGAAATTATTTTATCATATAAAGCTTTCACTTTGTCCTTGTACACACACGAGTTTTCATAGGCCTCATTCCTCAATTCTTCCAACTCATTCAAGTCTAATTTCCTCTTGGAACCGGCCATGGACAGATTAAAATTTACATTCTTGATGGCCCAAAAAGCACGATACTCCATATCTACAGGCAAGTGACATGCTTTCCCATAGGCTAACCGATATGGGGACATCTACAATACGGTCTTGTATGCAGTACAGTATGCCCATAAGGCATCGGTCAACCGAAGTGACCAATACTTACGTTTGGGATTAACAGTCTTTTCTAAAATGGTTTTTATTTCTCGATTTGCAAGCTTAGCTTGCCCATTGGTCTGTGGGTGGTAGGTCGTGGAAACCTTATGTGTTATGCCATATTTGACCATGAGAAGCCCAAAAAATTTAATACAAAAATGACTCCCCTGACCACTAATCACAGCTCTAGGCATCCCAAATCTGGACAAAATATGCTCCTTCATGAATTTTATAACAACCCGGTGGTCATTGGTCCGAGATGGGATTGCCTCCACCCACTTCGACACACAATCGACAACCAACAAAATGTACGAGTGTCCATCCGACACCGGGAAGGGACCCATGAAGTCAATACCCCAACAGTCAAACACTTCTATCACAATAATGGGATTGAGGGGCATCATGTTCCTCCAGGTCACACTTCCGAGTTGTTGACATAGACCACGAGTTTTGCAATGAGCGTAAACATCTTTAAACATTGAGGGCCAATAAAAACCAAATTGTAAAATCTTTGCCGCAGTCTTTTTCGCAGAAAAATGTCCCCCACAAGCTTGAGCATGGCAAAAAGACATGATTCCGTTTATTTCCTCACCATCTACACATCTTCTCATCACTTGATTCGGGCAGAATTTAAACATATATGGATCATCAAAGAAGAAATGCCTTACCTCTCTCAAAAACTTGGCTCTCTCAAGCCGATTCCAACTTTCCGAAATCTTGCCCGTGACCAAATAGTTCACTATATTAGCGTACCACGGGCAAGTTCTGACAGAAAACAATTGCTTGTCGGGGAAAGAATCAACAATGGGCAATGAATGCTCATGTTCACTAAAGGACAATCGAGAGACATGATCGGCCACTACGTTTTCTACTCCTTTCTTATCTTTTTTGACAATGTCAAACTCTTGAAGGAGTAAGATCCACCTAATCAATCTCGGCTTTGCATCCTGCTTAGTCAAAAGATATTTCAAAGCTGAATGGTCCGTAAAGATAATGATTTGGGATCCTAAAACATAAGGCCGAAACTTATCTAGAGAAAACACTACTGCCAAAAGTTCTTTCTCTGTGGTGGTGTAATTTACTTGGGCATCATTCAGTGTTTTACTAGCATAATACATCACACATGGTTCTTTTCCCCTTCGTTGTCCTCACACTGCTCCAATCGCAAAGTCACTATCATCACACATAATTTCGAAAGGAAGGTTCCAATCTGGTGGCCTCATTATGGGTGATGACATAAGACTCTCCTTGAGGAAGAAAAAAGCTTTGTCGCACTCACTTGTCCACTGAAAAGGGACATCCTTTGCCAGAAGAGTGCACAATGGTTTTGTGATTGAACTGAAATCTTTTATAAATCTCCGGTAAAAACCGGCATGCCCCAAGAACGAACGCACATCTCTCACTGTTTTTGGTATAGGAAGATTGGAAATGATTCATATCTTTGACCGATCGACCTCTATTCCCTTTGATGACACGATATGGCCGAGAACAATTCCACTCGTCACCATAAAGTGGCATTTCTCCCAATTCAGCACCAAGTTTTTCTCCTCACATCTCTCCAAGACAAGATCAAGGTTGTGGAGGAAATGATCAAAAGAAGTACCAAAGACCGAAAAATCGTACATGAATACCTCTACAACCTTGTCAATCATATCACTAAAAATACCTACCATACATCTCTGAAAAGTACCCGGGGCATTACATAATCCAAATAGCATTCGCCGATAAGCAAATGTGTCAAAAAGACATATAAATGTGGTTTTCTCTTGATCATCAAGTGCAATCTCTATCTGGTTGTACCCTGAGTACCCGTCCAAGAAATAATAGAATTCGTGCCCGGCTACCCTCTCCAACACTTGGTCAATGAACGAAAGTGGGAAGTGGTCTTTTCTAGTGCAAGTGTTTAGCTTTCTGTAATCAATACATACTCGTCATCCGGTGACCACACGTGAGGGAATCAATTCATCTTTATCATTTTTCGTGAAAGTCATTCCAGCCTTCTTTGGGACCACTTGCACTAGACTAACCCACTTGCTGTCTGGAATAGGATAAATGATCCCTATATCCAACAGCTTTAAGACTTCTCCCTTCACCACTTCTTTCATGTTTGAATTGAGTGCAAATGGAGGGATCAATGCCTTTTAGATCGTCTATGGACCATCCAATTTCCCCTTGATGCTTTTTCAAAAAAATTAGCAAATGTTCCTCTTGTTGCTCATTAAGCTCAGATGAGATGATGACGGGAAGAGATTCTCCCTCCCCCAAATAAGCGTATTTTAAGTAAGAGGAAAGTTGTTTAAGCTCAAGTTTTGGAGGTCGTTCATGTGACGGAATGAGATGTTGTGCTATGGTGCCAATCTCTTCAAATTTAGGCATCCATCCATTCACATGATACACTTCTGTATGGTCAATAAACTCA
>NMUG010006060.1:0-12785 GCA_002855965.1 Monotropa hypopitys | reverse complement strand
TATTGGGAACCCATAATATCGAATATATTGGGAACCTATCTTTGTACACCATTCCAAGAGAATTTCCATTGTTTCTCACGCCAATCTATTATTTCTCAGGCCATTGTTTCTCACGCCAAACAGTATACATGGACCAAACCCACACCTATGCAATTTCTATACCCATATCATCGTTCATCACACATATTGTCGTCCCTCTCTCACCGTCTCATATTGTCTCTCTCCTCAATCATTCTTCGATCCATCGTTGCATATACTGCAACCTCAACTCTTCGATCTACCACCGCATCCACCACTGTCTCTCACCATCTCTCACGATCGCGTCACTTGCATCCACCGCCGCTTCATTTTGATTTCTTCCTTTGAGTTTGGTTTTGAGTTTGGTCATCGTGTATTTGTGGAATTTGGTTTTGAGTTTGCTCACCACTATAGAGACTAATTTTTGCGTAGCAGTAATTTGAAACATCCTATTTTGGGTTTGCGTAGCAGTAATTTGCATATCAGTGGAGTCTGGGTCTTCACTTTTCATTCTGGGTTTGTGTGGCAGTAATTTGTAACATTCTATTTTTTAGTTTATGATTTGAAACATCCTATTTTGGGCCAGTTGGTGTGCAAGCGATGTGGTTTGATTTTGCGTTTGCAATTGCTATTTTTTGTATTACATGATTTTGAGTTTTTGTTTTTGTTTGCAGTTGTGGGGGGTGAGTACATTTTTGCATCTATACACGTTGCAGTTGTGAACACACTATGTACAACTGAACGTATTTTGTACAAAAAAATTCATGTATTTTTTGAACAAATGATCTAAGTTTTTTGTAAGAAATGACAAAATCAAACTTGGAATGTGTGAAGCCCCGACCCAATAAGTACAGCTTAAAATAAGTTTAAAATATCATTATTATGTTTTTGGAATTTTTGGGAATTTAATAGAATTTATTTGAGGCTTAGAGAGACATTTAAAATGGAATTGAGGTTTAAATCGGGAAAGGATGATTAATTAGGGGCTAAAATGTGAAGAAAGTAAAATAAGGG
Source organism: Monotropa hypopitys (assembly GCA_002855965.1). Lineage (NCBI taxonomy): Eukaryota > Viridiplantae > Streptophyta > Magnoliopsida > Ericales > Ericaceae > Monotropa > Monotropa hypopitys. The sequence goes on along the minus strand of NMUG010006060.1, from coordinate 11,753 downwards.
ACCCAATTGGAGGCCGTCCGGAACCAGCAGACCGGTTTGGTTCGGACCTGGTCGACCGGCCCAGCCCAGACCCGGAACTCGGTGGCTGTGCGGCAGCAGCTCTGCCGAGCTGCAGCGTCAAGTCCCATCCGGACTGACCATCCGCCTGACTGATGGGACAACACGTCGCAGGTTCAGACTGGTATGTCAGAGCTCAGGCCTGACCCAGATTGGACAGGTCACTGCACCGTTCGGCAGGATTAAGGAGGAGTCAAATCCCGTCATTAATGCACCTAACCCCTCCGGACTCCTATATAAGCATCCATTTCTCACCATTCAAGTCCCACCCAACCTTCTTCCTTGCATTCAAGTTCTAGAGAGAGAGAGAGCTACCCTCCGGTCGGACTGCTGTTCGGCCAGCCCTTAACCACACTCAGAACCCTTTTCCGATATACTCAAACAGCCTTCCAAACCTTCAAAGTAATCACCACTGCCCGGACCAGCATTTCCCGGATATTAGCAGCTCGGCAACCAAGTTGGGAACCCAAGAGCTCAACTCAGGTAAACCTTAAATCCTTCGGTAATATTTTTCAAGGTCTTAACATTATTTCAGCTCGACAAGTCCCCCGAAGGACTTGGCCGTATTAGAATCAGCTCGGCAGGCCTACCTTGGCTTTGTCGAAGCACCTTAGCCTTAGTATTTCAGCTCGGAAGAAATGCCTGTGTTTGGCACTTAGCCAAACTAGTCCGGACTACCCTTTGGACCCTCCAGCTGAACTCATTTCAGCTCGGCTCATCTGTTCGGACCTCCACAGAACATCACTGGTCCACTTTGAAGTATTACCGACCTCCCACTTGCCGGAGCACTTGTGCTCGGTAGAAGGGATTGTCCGCCCTATTTTCAACTCAGCTTTTTGAGCTAGGCTACATGCTTAACTATTTGGACAATTAGTCGTTTAGCCTTGTAATCACTTCATAAATCTTTTTGACCAATCAGAATGACCGAAACAACAAACTCTGCACTGCTAGTACCCCTTAAACTGTTTCGGCAGCTCGGCCACCTATGAGACCGATAGCTCTGCTCGGCTGTTCGGCAAAACCTTGAAGAACATTCACATTAACACCCTTTCTGCTTCGGCAGCTCAGCAATGGGACCCTCCGGTCCAGAACACCCTCCGGACCAATTTTAGACAGTAAGGTGTATGTTCCAAACAAAACCAGTAGGCCACTGTCCTCCAGACAGAAGGCCTTCGACCAAGAGCTCGTCCAAACGACCAGTGGCAGTCCAGCCAAGCCTGGTTCGACAGCTCAGCTCGACCAATACCTTAGTAGCTCGACAGAGACTTAGAAATGATGTATTGGGTTATTATTGGCAGATTTGAGGTGAGTAGAGGAAGTTCAAAGGGAGAATCATATCAAGAAAAAGGTGAATATTTATATGCCCTTGTTACTCGTATAATTTTGAAACATGCTACACATTTACAAATGTATGATTTATGTTATTAAGCATCTTACTGTATTATGTTCATCTCTTCACAAAGGAAAAATAACATGTACTCTTTTTATTACCATGGATTAGTAGAACAGGAAAAAGTTTTTATGATTGAACGGTATGAACAGTAACACGGTAGCTCGCCGCCGGGGGCGGAGTCAGAAACTGGCGAGGTGGGGGTAATAAGAGATCATAACTAGGTGATCACAGTGATATCACGACATGCAAATCTCTGGGGTCAGCTACTGGGACCATGAAGACTAACATGATAAGATCATGTCGGGAAATCCAAAATGAAAATGGAAACATGCAAACAAAAGTTAGCTATGAGCCGAAGGACGTTTCGCGAAGGCCATAGGCTTAACTAGTCAATCATATGCAATTTATAGGATTTGGGCTAATGAGCCATTTACTTACTACGTTGAAAATGAAGAAAAAGAGATTTGATAACGTTTATTGCTTATCCATGGAAACTAGTAACTTTGACATGTCTTGATTCACTCTAGCTTTATGCTTATGCATTTTCAAAAACTCTTTTCAGGTATCGAGGAGGACTAGGTAGAGTTTTGTTATTCTTTTGATGTACTTCCTTTTTATTGTAAAGGCCTTATGATCCTTTGAGGATGTATTAGATATAAAATGATTAATGGAACTTATCGATTCATATGCACATGGGTTGTTTTGCTCAAACGCTTTCGCATTTATTATATTATCATGATAGAATCCCTTGACTCATTATTAGTAGGCCTTTGCGATCTTGCTCGTTGGTCAGTCATGGCCCATTTAGGGTTGGGTCGTGATAGAATGAGTTGCTAGAAGATCAGTCCATTCCAGGATTTATTTCTTGCACACTGATTGGCACTCAAAATTGCCAATTATAACCTTCATTTCTCTAAGACTTTAACATATTTCAATGATTAAAGCTTGATTTCATATTGGAATTTCATGCTTACATCTGATTGCAGGATGAAATGGTAAAACAAGCTTGAAACAATGTTTTAGCACTTTTGTTGTAAGTATGAATTGCAGGAGGAAGAATCAAATGGAAGGAAGACTGAAGAATCAAAGAGAAACCAACATGATCTTTCAGAAGATTATCACTCATCTTCCAGTAGATCAAGAACAAAATCTTCAGCAGAAGAAACTCAAGCCATAATCTTCCGGAAAAACAAGTCTCATCTTCCAGAAGATCAGAAGAAAGACAACAACACCCAATGAGCAGAACACCCGTTTTTTCCGTAAAATCACTTCTTATCTTCCGGAAGACTAACACCGAGGAAAGCAAATATAGAAGCCAATCTTTCGATCTTCCGGAAGACTATTCACCATCTTCCAGAAGAACATGTAGTTGTGGTCAACAGAAATACCTCCAGCTTTGGTATTTTCTGGTGAGAAAGTTGAGGGACTTGATCTGTTATTTCCTACAAATTTGGAGGGAATCTTCTAGAAGTTTCATGGAGCCTATAAAAAGGAACAACTAAGGGCAAATTAGGAGGCTGGGTGCTTGCACCAAGTGCCCAATTTAGGAATTACAGTAGCTAATTAAATTTGAATTCTCTTTCATTTTCTATTATAAATTTCAGCTGTTAGATGTTACTTTCTGTTTTATCTGAATTGAATGAAATAGTTAGATTCAATTTTCTACACCTCAAATCTCTTCTTCAATCTTCTCCGAATTGTGAAGTTGTTACTTTTTCTAGTCCTTGTTTTATTTTATGATTCTCTTAGTCTAGGGATTTGATCTTAGGAATTTAGGAATTCAGTGATTTGAATTCTTTATTCCCTCAATCGAGTTCATAACTTAATGATTGAGATGGATTTGAATCAGATCTATACCATTGAAACCATTTGGAGGTTAGTATATCCTTGATTGGATATAGACAATCCTAGAGATTGGCATATCCAATGCTTGGGTCATGACTTGGTCCAAATTGGCCTGAACATAACCATTAGATCTAATTTTATTGATATCTACCTTCCTGTAATTTGGGTTAAATCAGAATATCTTCCAAGAACCTTCCAAATGTTAGGTGAAATGTTCTTGTGTAATCAATGATTGAGAGAAAGTGGATTTGATAATTGGATTCCAATAATTCCAAAGATTGAATTCCACCTCATAATTCTCTTACATTCAACAACTTCCTTTTATTTTCTATTTTGATCTCTATTCCACAAACCCATTTCACTCCAATTCACCAATGCACCTTACAATTCACCTAATAAACACTAGAATTAATTAAACTCAATCCATACTAAAGTCTCTGTGAAAATGACCTGGTTTTTACCAGCTGTTATGCTTGAATGACCACTTAGGAATCGAATTACTTGCACTTGAGTGATTCCCTTCCACTGTTTTTTTTTCATTTCCATATTTTAGAGTCAAATTGCACAATTAAGTTTGTGCCAAGCATTTTTGGCGCCGTTGCCGGGGATTTCGATGTCTTGAATTAAGTTTGATTAATTTTAGTGTTATCCACTTAAGAAAAAAATCCAAAAACATCAAAAAAATTCAGAAAATACAGTTCAAAAAAATAACAGAGCATAAATTGTCCAAAACAGAGTGTCCTTCAGTTGTGAGGCACTACTGTTCTACCGGAAAACCAGGCCTGTTTTATCGATAGAACAGGCTTTAGTGTTATATCTTAAACTCTGTACATTCTACTTGCAAGCTGCTTTACCGGGAACTCAAGGTTTCTCTCACGGGAATCCAAGTCACTGCTATTATTGCTCAAGTGTGAGGTAAGTACTGACGCCTGGTCTTCTGGAAAACCATCCCTGGTTTATTGGAATATCAAGTGCAATTTCTGAAGAATTTCTGTTTCTGTTGTGGATTCTGCTGAGGGGCCTACAATGGTAATTCATCAAGGGATGTTCCATATTCCCAACTTCATTCATACAATGAACAACATTTTGACCAAATGATTCCTAATGCTCATTGTTATTCCTATGAGCCTACTTTTGGTTATGAGGATTACAATTATTATACTGAAGAATTGAATGCATCTCCTTATAAATTCCATGTTGAAGCAAGTTTTTGAACTTATAAACAAAATTTTTAAAGAGGACGTGAATTCAATCAATCAATACATAATCAATGGGAATATGGGAACATGAGTTACAATGAACCTTGTTTCTATACAAATGAACAAGGATTTCATTTTGAACCACAATCCCATGATGAGACTTATTGGAATTGTGAACAATTGATAAAGGAAATACAAGAGTTAGGGGATGAAATGAAACCTGAATTTGCACACACCAACACTCACCTTCTACATTTACAATCTGAACCTATATTTCTTGGAGAGGAGGAATGCTTCGATGTTAGATAATGTTCTACCCTTAACACCTTGAACTTGAATGATATGAACATCAACTCCCCATATGAAGTGCAACCTCCTCCTCCCATTCCAACCTTCATCGATTATGAAAGTGAGGAAGAGAGATGTGTTAGTGTGAGAACTAGTGAACAAGATCATGATGGAAATTTTACTCTTGACCCAAATTTGAAAAAATTGTTAATGAAATTCATGCATGAGGTACAACAAGATTTGGGGGAAATGAAAAAACAAGTGTCAAAATTAAACATGGCAGTAGAAATTTTGAGGAATGAATATGAGGAACTCTCACTTGAACCTCACATCATTTTATAGGATCATACCATTACTTCACATGATTTGAATGAAGAAATTGCCCATGAATTAATGACTCATACCTTTGTTGATGATTGTCATGTGGAGGAAACACAAGCAATGAAAGATCTTGTTGATTGGATTGAAAACTTTTGTGAGAAATTGCATGAGATAACACCCCCACCCCATGTGTTAGCTAATGTTTTCAATGATGATCCATTTTTGAATTCCATGTCATTCTATGATGATGAAATCAATACCAATTCTATGGGTGTTGGGAAAAGTGTTATGAATCAATTTTTGAAATGCCCCAAAGCCAAAATTTACTCTAAGTACTTATTTCTTTGGGATGGGCATGTTCAATTTATGTCTACAAGCATAAAGTTCTTCTTTATGGGCTTTGGATTCCTTGGGATGCTTCAATGAATACACAAAATCCAGGAATCCTTCATCCATTGTGTATACCACTTAGTTTTGTACATAGCATTTTTTTAGGTTTTTTTTATTAGTTGCTTTATGTTAATTCAATAAAATTGCTTTGTCCAAATGTCTATCCACTCACCTCCATGAGTCTTTCCTTATGTTTCAAAGCATTGAGGACAATGCTTATGATAAGTTGGGGGTGAGCCATTCTTTGAAGCCCTGGTTATTCTTTTTGTTAGCTCCTTGGCCGAAATCAATGGAATTGGTGAATTTTTTTGAAAAATTGAGTGAAAAGCTTGGAAATACATGCCTTATGTTTCTAAACGAGCACAGGTGAATGTGGTGAATTCAAATTGAGTGAGCAGAATATCATTAATGCATATTTCCTACATTCTCATGCTTTGATCATTAAACTTGAATGTTGTGCACTAATAAAATTCATCACTCACCAAGTAGAGACTTTAGCCACACAACAATTCCTTTGAAGCCATTCATTCTTTTGTTGGGATTCATCAATAACATGCTTAAGTTAACTAGGTGCCCTAATTTGTAGAACTTTTTAGAGAAAGGATTTGTGGCATTCCTTGATTTAATGAAACCCAGAAATTTGTCACCACTTGACCCCACTTTGAGCCTGTAATGTTTCCATTCTTTGTTAAAAACCTAGGAAACCATTGGTGTCAAACATTTTTGTTGTTGGGAAAAGTCCTAAAAGTTGCAACATTAAAATCACAAATTCCTCCCTGGAATCCTGAGATCTCAACTCTTTTACCACCCGATCTTCTGGAAGATCAACCTTCTTCTTCCAGTAGATAGAATTGCCAACCATGATAGTCTGATGTTCCGGAATACCACACCTGTTATACCGAAAAATGGAGGTCCCATGGGTGCAGAGCTTGTGAAAGTACTGAAGCTAATCCTTGATCTTCCGGAAGAACAATCACTATGTTCCGGAAGATTAGTCTCATGTGCCAAACCTTATGTGGAAAGGCAATGATCTTACAGTAGACCATACCTCGTGTTCCAGAAGATCAAGCTACCCTATATATACCCCAAGTCCCATCTTCCGCACCAATTCTCGGGAGACCACAATCCTTGTCTTTGCGATTTCAGATTTATTTTGCACGAAAAGGACAGGTTGCAACTCATTCTCTGGGAAATCGTTGGAATCAGGTCTCTCTGCTCATCTACATCATTGGGCGAGTGAAATCCAGGGCGGGAGAAGACTGATTGATTGTTGAAGAAGGAGAATCAAAGAAAAATTACCAGGGTGAACAGTGAACAGTTCAAATTTAAAATTACCAGGTATTTTTCGACTTCTTCCTTCCTATTTAATCTGAAAATTATTTACCATGAATCCTAGTATGGAAACTGCTGAAAAACCTGAGAGGTATGGAGGATCGGAGAGGATGGTTTTTGAAAGGAAAAAGAAACCTAAATCTTCCATAACCAATCCTCCGTAGTCTTGAAATCCTAGCCAAAGCTCTAATCCTGCTAGCTCTGAACTAGATTCTATTGATGATGAAGCATTGAATACCTTCCTAACTGATTTAACTAAAGAAATATTGCTCAACCCTGAAAATTTTGCTGAGGATCCTCTTCAACCCCAACCTAAGGAAACTGACCCAGCCTTTGAAAACCCTACTCCATCTTCCACTGCTACTGATTCAGCTACTGAGATTGACCCTGACCTAAGGGTGATGGTGAGCCAAATCCTAAAAAATCAGGAAAAACCAGTCATGGGTTTTCTGAACTCCCTGAACCCTCCAACCCAAAAACTTTCAGACCTAAAACCCAGCCAAGAAAAAGCTCCCGAGTGATGGCTCAATTTGCCAAGCACCCCAAACAGCCTAAAGGCTCTGTAAGTATAGTAAACTTGGAGGATGATGCTGATGAAGAGAGCTTGATCCCTAGAAAAAATAGAAACACTCATGTCCAATCTGCAGAAAACCCTCAGCCACTCAAAAAAAGGACAACTTCTCATTCCCCTCTTTCCTTAGCCTCTGAAATACCACATCCCCAAGCTCATGCCATCCTACCATGTCACCAAGCTGAAAATGCCACCAACCAACCTACTGATCCTCTCCCTGCTGACATCCTGCCTGAAACACCTTCTGTCCAACTGGATGACTATGTGCAGTCCACTCCCAAGCCAAAAATTCAAGTGTGGGGTAAGAGGAACCTGAAAAAGTTTGATTGGAAGGATAGCATTGAGGGAAGATCAGTTGTTTGTGAAAGAGGGATTGTTGAAGACAGTTCTGACCCTACTAATGCTCTGGTCTGCAAAATTTTTAAAGATTTGGGAGTGAAGAGGTGGTTTGATGAGATGCATGGTTACATTTTGTCTTGGGTGCAAGAGTTTTACACCTCCTTAGAAAATAAGGAGAAAGATGGGAGGATGGTGGCCAAGGTGAGAGGAAAAACTGTCTACATCACAGAAGAAAGGGTGGCCCAATTCTTAGGTTGCCCTAGGCTGGAAAGTGAGGTGATTGCGTATCCCAAAATGGGCTATTCAAGCCTAGTAGGGGAAGACTTAGCTAGGGAGATATGCACAGAACATGGGCTGAGGTTGTTCATGGAGAAAAAGATGGTTTTCAAGCAAGGAATGTTAAAAGAAGAGTGTGCCATTGTGAACAAGCTAGTGCATTACAACTTAAGACCAAAAGGATTAGAAAAGTCCCCCACACTCATTGAGATGCAGCTGGTTTATGAATTAATGAAAGGGAAGAAGATTGATGTCCCTGGGGTGATATACTTGGTGATGAAGGAGTTTAAGGCTAAAACACACTTGAAGGGTGGCCTACCATTTGCAGTCATGATCACTACATTTTGTGAAGAAAGTGGAGTCAAGCTTGGAAATAAAGAGAAGTGGGAGAGGCCAACATATAGGCCTATCACAGCCAAAACATTGCACAAGATGCAACCCCGAAGGCCAAAACCAGAACCTACTGTCACAATTGCCCAAATTCCTCTTATCTTTGAACTTACTCCACAATCAACTGCTGCACCTACTAGAAATCTGCCTAATCCTTCAGTTTTTCCTCCTTTTTTTGAGCCCGCACCCCAAACAAATGTTGGAACTTCTGGATTTTCATCACAAAACTTTGGGGAATCAAGTACACACTTTGACACAGCACCTCCAAGCTATGTTTTCAAACCTGCCCAACAAACTCAGCCTTTCACTGGTGTGAATCACATCCAATATATGGAAGAAATCAAAGGGCTGTTGAAGGAACTGTTAGGAAGGCAGGCTAAAGATTCAAAGGCCTTGGCACTACTGTTGGAAAAACAAGAAGAAGGGGCAAGACAGATTGAGGCCAACACAAAGAAGATTGCATTGCTGGAGCTGAAACAAAAGGAAGATTCCAAAAGGTTGTATCAAATAGAAGAGAGGTAGAAGGATCAGTCCAAGAGGCTAACAAGGATTGAACAATCTGGGTTCAGCAATGAAAAGACTGTGAGTGGAATGGAGAACATACAAGAACAGATGATGGTCACAGGAAGAAGATTGGTGCAAGCCACAAATAAATCCACCAACCCAGGAGCTGAAACTTTCACTGGAGTATCCCAGCTCATAAATTGGGCAAGGGGAGGAGGGGCTGCCCCAAACATTCCACCATCTTTAAAATCATCTCCTCAATCCACCATAATAACCCCAATCAACCTTGATCCTATTGATCTTACTGAGAAAAAGAAAAGGAAAACAAGTCACAAGAAGAAATAGGAGTGGTAGATGGAGGGATGAAGGATGGTTTTTGTGATCTTTTTATTGAAACCATGTCCTGTTTTGTACTTGAACATAAGCTGTTTTTGAAAAATCTGTGTATATACAATGTAAATAATTCAAAAAGGACAGCTCGGGTAAGAACCAAGCTATCAAATTGTTGTCCTTTAATGTTCTCCCTAACGCTAATGCATTACAAGCTTAAAGTCCTGCATGATCTTTAAATGAGTTCTAACACAAGTTGGGCACTTAGGAGATTTTAGCATGGCTATAATCCATTTTAAATCCCTCTTTTGTGTGCACCTTAACTCTTGGGTGGGTTCCTTTTTACCCTAACAGTTGTGAGAATGTCATTTGATAGGCACAAGAAAAGATCCTGGGGCCGCTACACCAGTCCCAACGGTAAGGACAGTATCACATGTACCAACGTCTCATTTAACCGTGAGAACCCGGCTGCACCACCCGTTGTGCATATTGATCCATGGAACCACCTGTTCCACAACAAGGCTATTTAAGTTCACCAAAATCCTCCTTTTTAATTTTATAAAAAACATCATTTATTATTCTCAAAACATCTTACACCATTTGAAAATTCACCTCTCTCCACCCCCGACTCCTTTTCATAAAACACTTTCTTTATAATAATAATTTCACCATTTTATTTCTCAAATTTACTCACCCAAATATTTCTCCCAAAAATCTCTGGTCCGTAGATTTATCACCGTTTGCAAAACACCTTTCAAAACACACATTTGTACACACACACACATATATATATATATATTCAAATGGCTCTAAATTATGTAAATCACAGAGTACTCACCTGACACCAAAGACCCGCTAAAATGAAGACCCCCCTAAAGAATATGCTCCTCCTCACGCGACGCTGACGATGATAACGGCTCCTCACCTAACAATCATCCAATGCGCAATAATAAGAAATAAATCGTGCTACAAATATTTTTTTAAGTATTTAATATTCTATTTAATTCCTTACTTTTAATTATTTAATTTATAGAATTAAATTTACCTCAATATGTTTTGATTCACAGAACTGGTCCAATCACTCCAAAGCCGCCGCAACATCACTCTGAGCAACCAATCCGTCCTCGCGTAGCCACTACAATCACAATAAAAACACGACTAAGCACGCGTCTAGAAATTCACACGCACACGCACACATCAACACACAAAAACACTGCGCGCGCACCAAACAACCACCACACAACTAGCACCTCTACTACACAAAACATCGTCGAATACCCATCACTGGACACCAACCCAGAAATCGCAACCGCAACCACACCTCGCACTACGAACTACCAACCCATAGCCCGATCAACCTGCCGAAATCACCACAACCACCACGCCACCACCACAACCCAACCATACAGCCACCAAACACAAATGCACTCACACAACCATTGCACGGCTGGAAATCGCATACACCCATACGAATACATAAATCGAATGTACAAACAGAAACGATAAATACATTGTGTATACCTCACGGAGATTTTCAAAAAAATGTTGTCGCAAACCATCACAGTCGCCAGAATTCGCCCGAGCACCGCCAACCGCAACCCACCGGAAACCCATTGCCGAAAAACCCAGCACAGCCCGCGAACAACCCGCACCACCACCGCTCGCAGCCTCCCCCGTCGTTTGAATCGCCGCCGCCTGCGCACGCCACACCACCGCACGAATACAGCACAACTACTATCACTCGTCCTTCGTTGAACCCCTGTTGCTCCACCTTCTTGTTGTCGCCGCCTCCCCCTCACCTGTGCGCCACCGTCTGCCTGCCTCGCGCGCCACAGCGCGCCGCTACTCGCTCCTCCTCCTCTCCCACATGCGACCCTCTATCTTCCTATCTTCTCCTCCCTCTCTCATCGGCGTCCTCCCTTCTCTCCCTTTCCTCTGCGTCATTGGCACCGTCGCCCCCTCCCCGATCCCCCCCTCTCTCTCTTCTCGGTGACCCTCTTACCCTCTCTCCCCGACTCCTGCGCACCCCCCCCCGATTTCCTTATTTTGCAAACCCCTTTCCCCTGTATCTAATTTCTATATCTACCTAATATGTATAATTTGTATAGCCCATCCCCCCCTAAACAACACAGCACACACACGTGTAAGAAAAAATGGGGGCATGTGGCTCTCATCACAATTTTCGAATTCTTTATTTTTTAATTAAATTATTAAAATTACAATAATGTCCCTCCAATTTGTTTTTTTTTTAATTTCAATCCCACTTATTATATAAATTCCACCAATTTATTATTATTATTATTATTATTAATCCCCAATCAATTATTTAAATTAATTTTCCCTAACTTTTGAATTAATTTAATTACCACATTTTAATGAAGCGGGTCTCACAACTTGTGGTAGCCGGACCCTGACTACCTTGGGCCGGACCCCCACCAATCCGGATCACCTCAATATCCGGATCCAACACACATCTCACGGAGCAATCCAGGGACGTCGGCCTCACGGACCTCCGGAC
>NMUG010006059.1:0-12789 GCA_002855965.1 Monotropa hypopitys | reverse complement strand
TACTTGGGAAATCATGATTTTTGGGGTTTTAAACTTGATTTTTGAAGTCCAAATTTTGATATGATTTGAGGGAAGGAGTTACACTCATGCTACAGTATTTGGTTTGAGGTGTTCATACAAAAAAATCGAGTTTAGGAGAAGTTGTTTGAAAATAATTAGCAAAACGATTAGCAAATTTTCGATCTGCTCAGTTCTGCACGAACTGGTATACGTACCGGTATACCGGCCGGTATGCCGGGCAGCATGCCGGTTGGTGTACCGGCCTTAAGAAAAATACCCAGTAAGCCTAAGGAAAATTATATGCGAAAAATTACATTAACCGGCATGCCGGGCGGTACACCGGTTATCGTACCGGTTACCATACCGGTTTTGGGTAATTTTGGGCAGTAAGGTTGTTTTATTAATGAATGAAAATTTACATTAACCGGCATGCCGGGCGGTACACCGGTTGTGTACCGGTCCCATACCAGTCAGTAGGAATTTTGGGGAAAAGTGTTTGGTTGGTCGGGAATTGATATTTAATTAATTTTAAAATATTTTGAAAAGAAATTCCTGACTCAGAGAGGTTGTAAAATCAGTAAATAAGAATCTTTTAATTATAAATTTAGTTTGGAAGAATTATATACATGTGGATTTATATATATAATAGAAGATCAGCCGGGATCTTCCAAAGAACCTCAGTAGAGTCTTACTTGGCGAGTTCACGCAGCAAGTGAGTGTGTAGCTACCTTTCCATATATGTGCTTTACTATGTGTAGTTAGTACCTAAATGTGGAGTGTAACTGCATGTTTTTTACGTGACAAATATGTGAAGTTACCTACTTTCCTCAATCGCATGCAAGTATGATTAGAGAAGTGATATGTTAATGTTATGCATTGAATATTGATTCAATAATGTTAATTATGCTATGGGCATGTTTGAAGTGATGTGGTATATGCATTGGCATGATAGAAATATTGTAAACATTGTTGAGATTCATACACTGCTTGTTGGTACCACTTCCCTGTAAAGAACATATAATAATGATTGATAAACACATGAAGAGGAAGAGATGATAATACCCTGGGGCATACTCAATTGAGTTGTCAGGCCGAGCAGTGGATGTAATGAGAAGAGATAGTCTCTTTGGCATGCTCTCTTATGCTGTTAGGCCGAGAAGGGGAAATGAGAAGAGATGATCCCATGGCAGGCTTTTATGCTGTTAGGCCGAGTAGGGATTGGTGCTATGGGCACGGTGCTATGAGCATGTAACAAAACAATCAAATTAAAGAAAGGTGATATGGGCACGATTATAAAGAATACATGGACAATGGTATGTTTACGTGATAGATGGGGAGAGACACCACCCCTTGGACAAATGCATGTTTACGTGATAGAAGGGGAGAGGCACAACCCCTTAGTTTACTTGTTTCTTTACTTGTACTTTTCCTTGTATACTGCGAGTGTCTCTTTACATATTAAAGTGCATATATTGACTGTTGTAGCTGACACTCCTGGATATCTTTTGCTGTTTGTTTTGCAATCTATATCCAGGTCAGAAGGAGTAGCTGGTTCACTTTTGCTAGCCATTGCCAAGTTCCCTTGCCGAGCAGTTGTTAGAGGTTGCTCCATTTTGGAGATTTTTACTTTTCAGTTGTTCCGTAGATTGTTGAGTTGTACTGGATCTATTTTATTAGTTTGAGTTTGGAGAGAGATGTTGAGTTGATTGGTTCAGTAGAGTTCTTCCTACAGACTTTTTGTTGGAGTTTTATATTAGTACTTCTGCTGTGTTTTCACTTTATAGTTAGACTTATGAGATTGTGGTGACTTATATCACTTGGGTTTCAGTTGTGATGCGTTGTAGTCATGTATCCATTGCCAGTTTTTAATATTTTTATTATATTCTGGAATGGGTCGTGACAATTTGAGAGAGAGTGTTGGATTAGCCATTAGGCTCGATATCCTTGCTTCCCTTACACTTGAGGAGATTAGTTAGCAGATTTGTAGCTTGGTTGCTTTTACTATTTTGTGTTTCTCTCTCTTTCTCTCCTTATAGCTTTACTACTTGTGTTGTCCACTACTGTTGCTTTTCCTTTACAGCTTTTACTTGTGCTGACCCCTCTTAGGCATGCACCGCCCGTGCATGTTTGGTAGTGGTCAAGATTTTATCTACTGAGCCTGTGGTTTGCTCAGACCTTCGTGGTCCTCCCCCTCTCAGGTTGCTAACTGGGACCAGTAGGATTGTGGATCTTGGACTTCAGTCAGCTGCTGGATTTTCAGTGGTATTTGTAGGTTTCAGTTGTACTTTCTATTTCTCCCGAGGGTGGGATGTACCCTCACTTCTCTTTGTTCAGCACTTCAATTGTAGTCGTTTGGCATTTGTTTCTACCTTCTGCTTTTCTATTCATATTGTATAATGAATGTAATGAGAACTTGAATGAAGTGCATAGATACTACAAGTATTGATCTCCCTTGCATCTATTTAGATTGTTTAAAAAAAAATGGTTTGAAAATCCGGGGAGTGACAACTTGGTATCAGAGCTTTCAGTTCTGATACCTTGGAACTGTGGGGAGACACCTAGTCTCCATGGATTTTCTTGGTCATTATATTGTTCTTTCATCGTGCTTGTGTACTTGTGATGCACTCTTGTATCTTGGTTCCACTTCCTGTTGACACTCTATTTGTTTTGACTCCTTTCACGGATGTCGAGTTTCTCCATCCCTCGAAAGTCGAGTGTTGATCTTGGTGGCAAGTTCAGTTGCCTTTGCAGTTATGTGTTTTGGGTATCCCTACTCTTGGCATCTTCGATGCATTCTTTGGCAGTCTTCGTGCTGTTGTGGTCTCCTCTAGGATTGCTAGAGTCGAGTCGGTATCTGATAATAGGTTGAAACCCTTTGAGAAATTTCTGGAATGATTGTAGTGGTTTCCTTTACCTTGTCGCTATATAGGTAAAAATCTTGGTCTTATGATGGCGTAGTGGAATTATCTTGGTAAGTTCTGGCACTAGTCGGCGATTCTTAGCACCTTGTTGATCCCCTTGAGAGTAGGTGGCATGATCATTGTGGTTTCATGATGCAAATTCCGAGCAATTGTGGTAAGATTGGCTTGTTGGTCTGTAGAAATCCGCGCTTGTTCCATGTTTTAGTGAGATCCTTAAAGCGTAGTTGTTAACTCCCCACGTTTTCTCCTTTAAGGAGGTTGAGTTGCGCGTGTTCGCTTGTGAATCGAGATCGTTTCGACGCTATTGTTCGTTAGCGCACGAGTGTAAGTGCGATAGTAGCGCATCCTTTTCGGTTTGGACGTTTGTCTCGCGTTAGATTGCAGCCTATTGATCGTGCGAAATTTGTTATGGACGTCTTTAGTCGACGCTTGGGTTTGTTGCTAGCGCAGCAACCGGATACTCCGTCATAGTTTCTTGCTCTTCTCATGTCCGCCTGGACTCTTGTCGATGAGTTCGATTAGTGCGTACCGTATTCCAGTGTCCGGGGAAAGGATTCCTTTGTTCGACTTTCCTTGTTCAGAAGCGTGGACGACGCTCCTATAGCCAACCTTTGGCATGTTGAGAGTTGTGGTATTCCTAAAATTCTGAGCATGGTCCTTCTCTTTGTCGGAAAATCGAACATTGGTTGTGTCTCCTTCAAAATGTGGTGGGATGGGAAACTTGGATGTAATCCCTTCTGCGCGTTGACAATTCGAGAGTTCGGCAGTTTTGGCTCTTGTTTCATCTCGGATACGGAGGACTTCGATGCTCACGTGAAGATTCGTTCGTGTTGGCCAAGCATAATATTTTCTTGTGGTTTTGGACGATAAATTCAGTCACCACACCCTATCAGAAATTGTCTTTATACCTCTCGTGAGGTACTCAGCCTGACTGGGTCCTGGCAACCCTCTGTATTGATTCTAGCACACCTTAGTTGTAATCTATGGGCTTCGTTGATTGGCCTACCTGGATGTCCATCCCTTAGTGTTGTTGATTCTTGGACTCCTCATTGAGAGGTAGTCTCCCTATGACTTACCCGTTGGTTGTTTCATCCATCGTGCGATTACTCTTCGAGTACCTCGTCGGCAGTAAAATGGAAAAGCATGGGCTTCAAGGTGGAGTATGGACTAGTTACTGTACCGTTCTCAGCATCCCTTGTTTGCTCGCATCGGTTGTGGCCGTCAGGGCCTACGGGTAGGGAGTGCGCCAGGGAATAACAGTTGGGGCAGTAGTCTTCAGTTGATATCAGAGTTGCGCAGCGGCAACAAGAAGGTCAGAGTCACCGATCATTTGCGCTCTTTCTTCGGTTCAAGAGAAGAACCAATTCCAGTGATGCGCGGCATGCATTGATTTAGAGAGGCAAGCATCTAGTCGGCCAGGTGACTTGGGAAAAGTGCATGCAATTGTCGCAACGGATCCGTAGCGGTCAGTTTCGTCATTCCAGGAGACTCGGGCTGCGTTAGTTCTTTTTGTAGTACCGCGTGTTAGTAAGATCGTTGCAACCGTCGACATCTCTCCTTTCATCTCTGCAATTTTGTTCGGCGTTGTTGCGACTCTAGTTTGCACATGGTTTTTTCCATTGGGGATTTGTTTTGTGAAACCTTCTCTTGTTGGACTCATGATGAATTGAAGGAATACTTCGGTTGCAAGCTTCCTAGTCTTGCATTTCTAAGCATTGTGGAGATGTTCTTGGCTCATTGGAGTTAGCCTCTTGTTGACATCTTGTATGTTCATCGAAATCTCACGTGCCATTAAAGATTGTTGATGATCAATGAGATTGTTCTTGTGTCCTCCCACTTATTCTATTGAATGTGCCTTTGTAAAATTGATCTTGTCATTGTGAATATCATCCTAATCCCGCGACGTTGGGTAGATTGTTGTAAGAATGGGAACGAGTTATTGAGTCGGTTATTCTTGCACCTTCTATGTAGAATCGACCATGTGCGTTTTTATTTGATCGTGTGATTATGGATGACCCTAGGAGGTTGAGTAGAGTATCGTGTCCGCCCGACACATCTCGAACTCAAATCCTTGTGTCACTTGATGTCACATTGGGTGCGTGTGTGGGGACATATATGTCCACTTATATATATATGTGTAGATGTGTCCGTGGGAAAATGGTAACACGGAAAGGCATTGTAAAATACACATATGAGAATTGCGAAACAATAATAATAATGAAGATTGCCGATCGTATTCCCGTTCTTGATTCGTCGTTCCTTACGCTTGTTGTTGTATTCGGCTAACGACTTTCTATGTTTGAAATTTTTGGAGCATCTATTGTTTGTTGTACCCTTGATGAGACTGATTGTTGTACAAACGCGTCCGTGCCATCTCGGGAGTTCTCCCTTGATCCTTTGTACGACACGCGGTTTGGTTTGGCTTGGCTTCTACCAATTGTTGACTCCTTATTCTTACGAGAAATGTTTCACCTATAGTTGCACCGTGCATTGGCAGCTGTCTCTTGAGAATGATGTTTTGCTTGCCGTTGCCCTCTTGCTTGTTGGTAATTTTCCTTGGAAAATTTTTATGTTGCTTGGTTGATTGTCGATTGATTCGTTGGGAAATATCGTCCTCCTTGTTGTCGCTCTTTGATTGTTGGTAGCTTCTTTGAAGAAACATCATCCATGTTGTGGTTACCCCATCTGGGGACTGACTACTGTACCGGTGTCCCTGGCATCGGGGAGTACCCCTTCGATGGTGTTGCGTGGTTCATGGTTTGAACATGAACTTTGGCTCTTCGGTGTTTCGATGCACTTCTATCCTTAGTCAATTTCGGGGACGAAATTCTTTTAAGGAGGTTGAGATGTAACGACTCGAATTTCCAATTCTTTGAAATTCAATTCTTTGGTAAATAAAATAAAATCCAACGAATTTTGAAGTGTTCGAGGCCGTGGATAAGTTGGTTGAATCATTGGAAGGAGTCCGGGTGCGTTGATCATCCCCGACACAAGTTTCATTCTCATTCGGGATCTTCAAGCATATCCATTCATCGCTCGTTCGTTGTTCGTCGATCATTAGATGTGTTTATGATCTTAAGGAAGGCCAAGGGATAGCCTTGAAATGTATATTCGGTACCTAGAATACTCGGGAGGTGTCCTTGGATGAATTGGGAAGGTTCGGAGCTTTTTCGTCGCATTTCGGAACGTTTCTGCCAGCTTCGTCCGGACCACGCTCGGGTTTCGTCCGGACGACGGGTCCAGAGATTGTGAGGTTTGCTTCAGGAGGTTTCGTCCGGACCATTGGGGTCTTCATCCGGACCATGGGGGTTTCGTCCGGATGACCATGACTTTCGTCCGGACGACGGTCTGCTGAAATGCGCAATTTTAAATGATTTAAGTGAGGGGCACTTTGGTAATCTTGCCCTAACACGTTTTTATCCCCCAAAATCGCCCCAACCCTTCTTCTCCTTCATTTTGGAACCGTAAAGCTCTCTCTTCTCCCTCCTCCTCCATTAATGGAGTCTTTCTCTCTCTCCTCCATATCTCCACCCTCCAAGCTCCAAATGGAAAAATCCCAAGAACAAACATTGTTCTCCTAAGATACCGGTTTCTAAGCAAAATCCTAAGATACCGATTTCTAAAACTTAAGATACCGCATGTATAACTTCTCTAGATATCGATATCTAGAGAATCCTAGATACCGATATCTAGGAAATCTGCAGAACTTGAATGATAGCAACAATGGAGGTTCTGATGGCTCTAATTTCTTCATTACTAAACCAAATTCGACCAAATAAAAATCTTATACAATCCTAATGTCGAGTACAATCTATTGCATGAGTTTAGACACGAAAAATACCTTAATTAGTTGTGTTTTGAAAATGATTTTGGATTTTGCGATGAAGGGGATTCTGAACTAGGTACTGTTCATCGTCTTCTTCGTTTGAAAATCTGATTTCTGTGAATCCCAACCGAGCAGTAACTATCCTTTGATTCTAACACCTCTTTACACTTCTCAATTGATCCCTCCCCTCACTCTAAATACGAATTTTGATGATTTGTAGTGGGTTTTTGCAAAGATTAAGTCTGATACGTATTGTATTATTCATATAGCATTTCCTATTTTAATGGCTGTCATTGTTCTATCTGTCATGCCCCGGATTTTCAAACCATTTTTTTGAAATCATTTATTAAATGGGGGAAACAAACATGGATCATTATCAATTTAAATAAAACTAAATACCATTACATCCCATTCTACTTAAACATGAAAATCCGAGAGTGAATGCGGAAAGAAGCATAAAGAAGTAAAGTCCATGAAATCCCACACATAAGACGAGATAGAGAGAGAAAGAGGTCTAGTCAAGTTATTACAAAATCGCTACGTCTATTACAACACAAAAAGGGGCTAACTTTTAAAATGAACGAAATGCACAAGTCTTCCAATGAGCTCCAAAACTTCTAAGCTCCGAATCAATCATTCAATGGTCCTTTACCTGTGGAATCTAAAAAGAAGAGCGTATCACGCCAAAGTAGGGAAATATCTATCAACTAGCATGTTCTATGCTAGCGTGAACGAGTGTGTGATTGTACATAATGATATGAGCAATATGCATGAAACAATGCAAGGCAATGATCCAATTTCTACAATGTGACTCTACAAGCCAACATACAAGTGAGAATGTTAACCAAGGATACTAGAATCAAGCATCGACATAAGTATACATTTACTGTTCTCATTCCCATTTCAATATTCCATTCGTGACTTCACATTTCTTCCAATATTCTCATAGTGTCATTTTTATAAGTCCCGGGATCCCTAAAGATCAAGTACATCCCGTATATGTTCATAAATCACAAGATGGCATGAATCCCGGAGTCCCTAAAGGTCAAGTACACTCCGCACACATCCATAACTTGCCAAGGTGGCATGAATACCGGAATCCCTAAAGATCAAGTACATTCCATATTCATCCACTTATCATTTGTAACATAGATAGGGTAAGGATGAGATAGTGGCTCGTCAACACACTAAACCAACCTAAACCGTCTTCCCCAAAGGCCATTGGGAAGGCTCACGTAGCCCCCTTTGTGCACAAAGTCGTGGGTGAAGCGACCACCCCGGGAATCCCTAAAACTCAAGTACATTCCCGCGTAAGAACATAACAATCCCATATCATAGTCACAAGTCATCCAAACCCGAGAATCCCTAAAGATCAAGTACAATTCCGTTGTTAATTTTCCAAGGTTGTTCGTTATATTCAAAGGTCCATGTGATCACAATTGATTTCGATTAAATTTCTAATCTTACGCAACATGAGACAATGTGTGAAAAATTTCCATAAAACATGACCCACACTAAAAACCCATCTGTTAAGCCTTATTTAGGCCCAATTGCATGTATCCAAACTCAATTTAACCAAAGGACACTTAATTGACCAAAAGCCCAATTTATAGAATAGGGTTCATGCAAGGATTTGGGGTTTTTTATACAAATTGTTCCAATATGAAATTAAACCATGTACAAGGCATGTATGACTAGAGGAACTCTACCAAACCCATCAATTTCATGATTTAGGCATAAACCCTAAGTCAATTTCACCCAAACACATGATATACGAAATTTGTGCAACATAACTAGATTTCAAAGAAAGGAGAAGAGAGAGCATAGCCTAAAACATGGCTAGAGATGGATATCCCCTACCTCTTGAAGCTTGGAGCAAACCCTAAAAACTCGAATTCGGTGAACGGTGAAACTATCTAGCTCGTTGGAAAGCCCTTGGCAAGGAGAACAAGTTTTCTCCTTGCAACTTCTTCAAACTCACCTTGGAAGGCTCTCAAATGGAAGAGAGAAGGTGGAGCTCCAATGGAGTTTTTGAGAGGTAGAGAGAGTGTTTAGAGTGAAATGAGGGAGATAAGAGGCTCCCACACGTTTTTAGGGTTAGAGGTTCCAAATAGGGGGAAAAGACCACACTGCCCCTCATTAAAACACCAAAAAAATACATTTTCCGCAACCGTCGTCCGGACGAAGCCTAACCGTCGTCCGGAACATCCACCTTCGTCCGGACGGGAAACCCCCGTCGTTCGGACGACCACTCCTGAATCGTTTAGCAGCCTCCCTGCCGAGCTCGTCCGGACGAGCCTCGACCGTGGTCCAGATGACCGAACCTGAAGCTCTCTGCCCTCTTTCTGCCTGGCTCGTCCGGACGAGCACATGCCATGGTCCGGACGACCAAACCAAGAAATGCCCAGAAATGCGTCTTTTGACTCCGGTTCGTCCGTCCTTCAACTCCGACACTTCTCCAACATTCCTTGCATCGAATTGACGTCCCGAGGCCCTCCCATGCCCTTACTCAAGGTCATACGCGATCCTAACACATCGATAAATAATTAAATACCGGAATTGAATTAGAAAGACACGAGTCGTGACACCTCAACCTCCTTAAAAGGGTTTCGTTCTCGAAATTTTCCAAGATAAGAGCACAAACATTTATAGAAATCCGAACCAAACCGAATAACAAAACAAGAATCAAAACAACTCTGGATACTTGCTACGCATCTCGTCTTCGCGCTCCCAAGTCGCTTCTTCCATCCCATGGTTGTTCCACAAAATCTTCAACAAAGGAATCGTCTTCCCACGTAGCACTTGTTCTCTCGAATCAAGAATGCGTATCGGCTTTTCTTCGTAGGACAGATCGGCTTCCAACTCAATGTTTGACCAATCTATGATATGCGACGGATCCGGCTCGTACTTGCACAACATGGAGATGTGAAAAACATCATGGACGTTGGAAATGTGCGACGGTAAAACGAGTCTATAAGCGACTTCCCCAATCTTCTCAATGATGTCGAATGGCCCAATGTAGCGTGGAGTCAATTTCCCCTTCAACCCAAATCGTGAAATACTGTGACGAGGTGAAACTTTCAAGAAAACGTGGTCACCAACCTCAAAAGACAAAGGGGTGCGACGTCGATCGACATAACTTTTGTAGCGACTCTGAGCCGTAAGTAATTTATGACAGATAGTCTTGATCTGCTCCGTGATTTGTTGTGTCATCTCGGGACCAATGATAGTGGATTCTCTAACATCAAGCCAACAAACGGGTGAGCGACATGGCCTACCATACAAGGCATAGAAAGGTGCCATGCCTATGCTCGAATGGAAACTATTGTTGTAGGCGAACCCGATCAATGGTAGGTGATCAACCCAGCTTCCCTGGAAATCTAACACACAAGAATGCAACATGTCCTCTAGAATCTGAATGGTACGCTCAGACTGACCGTCTGTCTGAGGGTGAAATGATGTACTGAACATAAGCTTCGACCCAAGTGAAGCCTGCAAACTCTGCAAAAAACGAGAAGTAAATCGGGGATCTCGATCGGATACAATAGATGATGGTACGCCGTGAAGTCGAATAATCTCTCTAATATACAATCGGCTCAAGGAATCCACGGACTGAGCAACACAAATAGGAAGAAAATGTGATGTCTTCGTCAGTCGGTCAACGATGATCCATATAGCATCCTGCCCACTAGGCGATCTCGGAAAGCCTGATGCGAAGTCCATCGTCACATGTTCTCACTTCCATTCTGCAATCGGTAACGACTGAAGTAAACCCGCTGGCCGCTGATGCTCGTCCTTTACTTGCTGACAAGTAAGGCACCTAGAAACAAATATTGCCACATCCTTTTTCATCCATGGCCACCAGAACTGTCGTCGAAGATTATGATACATCTTTGTACCTCCAGGATGAACCGCCAAAGGTGAGTGGTGAAACTCATGCAAAATACCTCCTCGGCAAGAATCAAGAACGAACAATCGACCGAAATAACGGAAACTAGAATCCGAATGAATCATCCAACCCTGTCGAGCATCGTCGCTAAGGAACTTTGCACATAATTCTGCCGCCTCTGAATCGTCATCTTGAACCTCGGTCACCCAACGGGAAAGCTCCGAATGGATAGATAGATTGCATAAAGTGGCCTGCTCTCCGGTCTCCTCTGCATGTAAAACAAATGGACCCAAGTCCTCCATCGCCCTCCAATCAAGAACATCCAAGCTCGCTAAGTGAGAAGACTTTCTACTCAAAGCGTCCGCAACAACGTTTGCCTTACCGGGATGGTAGTGCAACTCAAAATCATAATCTTCCAAGTGTTCCATCCAATGCCGCTGCCGCAAGTTGAGCTCCTTTTGAGTGAACAAATACTTCAAACTTTTATGATCGGAAAATACCTCAAATTTCTCGCCGCACAAATAATTTCGCCACATCTTTAATGCAAAAACAATGACCGCCAACTCCAAATCGTGAGTCGGATAATTACGCTCGTGAGTCTTCAACTGCCGTGAGTCGTAAGCAACAACTTTTCCCCCTTGCATCAACACACACCCTAAGCCATCGTGTGAAGCGTCACAATAAACGGAATAACCAACTCCTCGCTCGGGAGCAATAAGGATAGGTGCTGAAGTCAATCACCGCTTCAACTCTTCGAAAGCCATCTCGTAATCATCGTCCCAAGAAAAAGGAACACCTTTCCTGGTCAAATGAGTCATAGGTCCCGCTAATCGAGAGAAATCTAGAACGAACCGTTGATAGTAACCCGCTAGCCCAAGAAAGCTACGAACATCGAAGACACTCTGGGGACGTGGCCATAAAGAAACTGCGTCGATCTTACTCGGGTCAACCAAAACTCCGCCTTGCGAAACTACATGACCCAGAAATTTTACCTCCGGAAGCCAAAACTCACACTTGCTAAGTTTGGCATACAGACGGTGTTCCCGCAACAACTCTAACACAACTCGAAGATGAACATGATGCTCCTTCTCTGAAGCCGAATAAATAAGAAGATCGTCAACAAAGACCACGACAAACCGATCAAGATGAATACGAAAGATACAATTCATGAGATCCATGAATGTAGCTGGAGCATTCGTCAAGCCGAATGGCATGACCACGAACTCATAATGGCCATAACGAGTACGAAATGCCATCTTAGGAATGTCTTCAGACCGCACTAGCAACTGGTGGTAACCGGAACGCAAGTCTATCTTAGAGAAACATTTCAAACCACGCAACTGATCAAATAGATCGTCGATCCTCGGCATAGGATATTTGTTCTTCACTGTTATACGATTCAACTTCCGATAGTCAATGCATAGTCGCAACGAACTGTCATTCTTCTTTGCAAATAACGCTAGCGCACCCTAAGGTGATGAACTAGGCCGAATGAAACCCAACTCGTACAACTCCTGTAACTTGGACTTCAACTCCCGCAACTCTGCTGGCGCAAATCTATAAGGTGGCACTGAAATCGGAGACGTACGAGAAAGCGAATCAATAGAGAACTCCACCTCTCGCCTAGGTGGCAAACCGGGTAACTCTGCTGGGAAAAAATTGGGGAACTCGCAAACAACTAACGGTAACTCCCCATACTAAGAAGAATCATCATCCAGGCTAAGGCTGGCAAGCAAACAACTGATAGAATTTCGATCTCTGGGATCATAAAAACAAGAATCGACCGTCTTCTTCCTATCACCATAAACATAGAAGTAGACTCCCTATAGAGAGAATACCCGCACTCGGCGTCGATGACAATCAATGTGGGCATGGAAGGTGGACAACCAATCCATTCCCAGAATAAGATCAAAACCGGTCATACCCAAAACGATAAAATCGAACGTGAAACGGTGGTCCTCTAAGGTCAACTCGCAATCTCTTCAAACTCTATCCAAACGGACACGCCCTCCAACAGGAGTATCAACAAACAGTGGCGGATCAAGAACATCCACATCAAGCTCCAAAGCACGTACAAAAGAAGCAGCAAGGAAAGAGTGCGATGCACCGGAATCAAAGAGTACACTGGCCCAAGAATTGTAAATAAGAAACAT
>NMUG010006058.1:0-12790 GCA_002855965.1 Monotropa hypopitys | reverse complement strand
GCCAACACTAAAAATACTAACACCAACCACCAGTCCCTACACCAACTCCATTTGATCCTTCTCTAAAAGATCAAATCCTAGAAGCTCTCACAACTTTCAATGAGAAATACCAACTTCTCCATTCGACATCCCAATCATTGTCCAAGCTAGAAGCCCAAGTTGGGCAACTAGCCAATCAAATGAGTCAAAGGGAAGACGAGAAATTGCCGAGCCAAGCCATCTCCATCTCAAGGGGTGTGCATCACAAAGATGACTCGCCCCTCTATGAGAAAGCCAAAGCAATCACTACTTTGAGGAGCGACAAACAAATCGACACCACCCCACAGGACCCCAAAACTAATGAGACAAAGTCTCCATTCAAAGGGTCCCATCCATCTCACTCAAAGGGGAAGGAAGTTTCCACTGATTCACCATCCATTTTAGACTCACCGGGAGTTCCGTCATATATCCCAAAGGCACCCTTCCCCTTTTTCTTGATGCACCTTCCCCCTTCCACAAGAAGGGTGCCTCCATTGATAATATCTTGGAAGTGTTCAAGAAATTCAAAATAAACCTCCCATTGCTCGATGCCATCCATAATATTGCTTCGCACCCAATTACCCATTTCCGAAGTCAATTTAGATATCCAAGGTCATTTAGACCAAAACCCCCAATTTTCCAAACTAGGGTTTATGTCAATTTGAAGCTTTTCTCGTGGGTGATTACAATATGAAATTGAACGTATTATACATTAAATATGACCCTAGAGACTTCCCCTAACCCATCATTTTGGTGAATACATGTGTTGCTCTAGGTTAATTTCAATCAAATGTTCTCCCTACGAAAATTACCCAACACAATGGAATTTCAAGAGTAAGGGAGGGAGGCACAAACATAAACCATGTTAGAGATAGATAAATCCTACCTTAATGAAGCTTTGATAAAATACTAACTTCGGATTTCAGAAGAATGAATAAAACAACGGGTGTCCCGGATAGATCGCGCCGCAAGGATCAACGTTTCTTCTTCGCGTTTCTTGATTCGAACTCTTTTGAGCCTTGGTTTTTAAGCTTTTAGCTTGGGTAACAATGGTGGAGGGTAGGGTTTGAGAGAATAGAGTTAGAGAGGTAGAGAAGAAGAGTGAAAAATGATGAAAATCGGGCTTCCAATGATATATATAGCCCCCAATACGAAAAGATATAAATGCCCTTAATGAGGTCTGCCAGACAGCCTCTGCACCGATGCACAACAACTCTGCATCGGTGCAAACCTACCCTGCACCGGTGCAAACCTTGGTTGCACTGATGCAACTGCTTTATAAATTAAGCAGAAGGTTTATACCACAATCTGTACCGATGCACACCCACTCTGCACCGATGCAACTGTTCCACCAATTCGAGCAGAAGCTTCAGAGATTCCCTGCACCAGTGCACATCTCACCTTCACTGGTGAAACTGCTCCAAAACTGAACAGTGGCACTAAAAATCATCCTGCACCGGTGCACACCCATCTTGCACCGGTGCAACTGCACCAAAATCCGAAAAATAATAGAAACAAGGGTTCTGAATCACCCCGAAACATCCCGAACTCAAAAACAAACGATGCATAAGGGTGCAAAGACATCCCGGGACCATACTCTCAAGATGGAAACAAGTTCGTGAAGGAATTTGATACATGAAAACCAATCCAAGGCACGATTTCAAATCCAGAAAATAGTATAGAATTTCAAGTCGTTACAATTCTTATCTTGTGTTGACTTGGGCCGGTTGGTCATGAGAAGTTTGACATAGAAGTCCATTTGTTATAATTCGGGCTTACTGCTCAGGTGATGCTTTTTGAGAGTTGCTTGTCTTTCTCATATTCGCTCGGGTCTTCTTGATTGAATGGCGTTAGTTGTTGCCTTGCGAGTTAGCTATATGGTTGCGAATCATGTCGTGAGTGTCTTGAACGAATGCGCTTGTTTAAATTGTTGCTAGCTAAAAGGCATAGGTGATCCTCTTGTGCAAACCCTTGGCTTGTGAGGAGTTATAGGATCCTTGGTGCTTTGTGTGTTCATTGTTGGAAGTCCAAGCGCGGTGTCCCTTTCCACCGGTTGACTTATTGGATTATTGTTGTCTTTTTCCTCGGGTTAGGTTTGAGTCGAGAGTTCATCCATGTGAATTCATTTCCAGTGGTAAATTCTTCCAAGTGACCGATGTCACTTTGTGCAATTGTTCTATCCCGACCTTGATGTACATGGTTCTTGTATAGACACATATGTGTTTTGGCGATTGGCATCTCTTTTCTTTGACTCGGTTGATGCAGTATGTCATAAGGAATCACATGTGAGGTATCCTTTGGTTTCATATCTCTAGGCGTGGTGTTATGACTCCTTTCCTTTGATTGGTGTTGGCTTTGATTGATGTGATTTATATCGACAGTTTCCTTTCTTTCTCCTCAAAGGACCATCTCTTCGGTAGTCGTGTTTTGAGTACAAGTGGTGTATCCACTATGTGGTGTTGAAACTCTAGTGGCAAAAGAGATTTCGACTTCTCCTTGGTTGTTTCATCTAACACATACTTTTGTACCATATGTTTCATCGACTGTAGGTTAATAGGTTTTAGAAAATCTTGGAAGCCTCATGTTCTATTGGCCATGGGCCATGGGTTGACATTTCCTCGATTGATGTTCTTTGACACCAAATCAGAGTCCTTTTATGCCTAGTGTTTTGTTGTACCTTGTTGACGACTCGTCGCAAGGCTTGGTGACTCGTTGATAGCATTCACTTGAATTGTACTCCGTTCAATATATGTTGTAAGGCTTGTTGATCCTTGGGTGACATTTTTATGAGTTATGTCTCGTTTGATGCATGTAGTAGGACTTTTCACGTTCCTTGTGGTATTTTTTTTGAGTTACATCTCAAATCACGGGTCACCCATGTAGTGTGTCGTTTTATTCCAAACTTCTAGTCAGGTGACGTTTATCGATCTTGTTTCACTCCTGATTTTGGTAGAAATTTTCCATGTTTGAAAGATGTTGTGTTCCCGTGCTTGTCTCTCTGTCGATGTTGTATCCTTGGCCCGAATGTTAGTAGTTCCAATTTTGGTTGTGAGAGTGGAATTAAAAATTACTGTTTTCGTTCGCTATGCTTTTGCGTTGAATGTTACTTGATTGTTGGAGAGAAGTTCGTGGACCAAAGAAGTGCGTGTTTGATTAATCATGGGAAAGTTGGGTACGAATGCATATTGTGGTCTAGACTTGGTGTGAGTTTAGTGCCATGCCATGTTGTTTGGGATTGGCACTTGCACATTTTGGCGTGTGTGGGTGCATGAGTACTTTTTGGTTATATGATATACGTTTGACGTGGTGAATTGATTTGAGAAGAGCTACCAGTCGGGGCGCCTCAAAACAAATTACCAAGGTGATACGGTTACCACACTAGGATGTGTGTGTTTGATGTGGTGTATTCTTTGGCTCGAGAGTTTGGAGCATATTTTATGCATTGCATTCATTTTCGGTTAGTTCGTGGGTGTTGGTACGATGATGTATCCTCGCTAGTTAGAATTTGCCAAGCACTCATGCAAAAGGGCCTTGAAGTCGTATCGCCATATCGGTGTATCAGCGTACTGGTGTGTCCTTGCCGTGTCAGCGTATCCCCGGCATGTCCTTACCGTATTGGTGTATCGGTATACTAGCGTGTCCTTGCTGTGTTGGCATATCCCCAACGTGTCCTTATCGTGTCGGCGTATCCCTGGCATGTCTTTGCCGTGTCGGTGTGTCCTCGGTGTGTCGGCATGTCCTCGGCATGTCCTTGGCGTGTCGGCATGTCCTCGACATGTCTTTAGCGTATCCTTATGAATCGGTGTACCCGTAGTGCGATTATTAGTTTGTAGAGGATGACAATATAAGAGTTGCTTATGCGCGAGTTTGTAGATTTGAGAGAAAAAGTGTTGACGTCGGTAAAAATCGATTCATTCATATATTTGTTTTGGTAAGAGCCGTAGTATGAGGATTGCAAAATTTGGCTCTTGAAGAGGTTGTCACTCGTAGGACTCTCCCTTCTTTTGGTATCCCTAGGAAGTCAATTCGCGTCGGTGTGTCCATATCGTATCGGGAAACATCCCTCTATTTTTGGCATGCTTGTAAGCATGCGGGTTGTGAAGCGTGCCCTTGCATTGTGGCTATCGTGGACGAATCATTGGATGTAGAAGCAAAGTTGTACTTATGCTTGACCAAGTGTCCGAGTAGCCGTATCGAATCCATGTGCTTTAGTTGAACTAATTCCCACTCTCGTTGTGATCCTACTCTTGAGAAGCTTGTTGCGGAGGTGTGTTTCAATTTCGATTCATTGTTAAGGAGTGAAGTTCTTTAGTTTTCAACCCCTCTTCTTTTTTACTCAATTTTAAGGACGAAATTTCATTAAGGGATATGAGGTGTTACGACTCGTATTTTCTAATTATATTTCTGAAATTTAATTCGCAACTCCAATCGATTGACGGATTTTAATATGGACTCCTCGGATTATATTGGCGAGTGGAATTAGGTTTTGGACTCCCCTTCGGTTCATCTAGAATATTCGTGGTTGATCCGAAGTGTTTCGGGCAAGTTTCGGGGACCTTTGGCATAAAAAATATCCCTTCAGGAGGAGTTTGCATCGGTGAAAATTGGGCTTGCACTTGTGCAGAAGTTTTTGGAAGTTTGTATCGGTGCAGAGATGAGTTGCACCGGTGCACAAACTTAGTACTCAAATTTTTAAGGAGTTTGCACCGGTGTAGATTTGCCTTGCACCGGTGCACAGATGCTGTTTGGCAGATTTTTATGCTCATTAAGGGCATTGTGGTCTTTTCATGTAGGGGCATATATATATGTGCTTCTGTACGTGTTGAGGGCATTTTGGAGCTCAGATTCCAGCCCCAACTCTCTCTTTCTCTCTCTCCCCATGTAAGTATCTCCCTCCCCCCCTCTCCATTTCACTTCTCCTCTCCCTTCTCTCATGCATTTGGCCCCTTTCCCTTAGGTCTTGGGAGAAATCCCATTCATTAACATTGAAGAGCATGAGACGATCTACGCAATGGCGGTTCTAGTTTATGGTGGTGTTAAGGACGACTCTCCGGTGGACTTGGAGCTCCGGCCAATCTCCGATGTGTAAACTTCTCTTTACCATCTAGTGTGTGTGTGTATATATAGACTTTATTTTCGTACCCATTGAATATCCACTAGATTGAACGACCTAGGGATAGTCTAGGTTTGTAATTTATGCTTGGATAATGATTGAGGATCAAGTAGGGAGAGTGTTGAGGTGGTGGATTCCCCTAAGATGTTAAGCACACCTCTTGTTCGACCAAATTCCCATGAGAATGTAAATTGGGTTTTGGGTGAACAATGAGGTTCGGGTGGAGTAGAGATGCTTGTGGAATCAATACACGACCTTGGTTAGGTATGAGTGTGACTTGTTCGATGAAAATCCTATATGAATCATAAAATGTGTTTTGGGTTAAATTGTGACGTTAGGACTTTTGTAGGACTCACGTATAGAGGAATTGGGTGCATTGAGCCTTTAACATCATAATAAGTCCTTTAGAGCCTATGGGACACCGAGTGTTTGATAAAAGTCCTAAATGAACCATCAGAGTCAAATCGGGTCTAGTTGGATCTCTTGGTTATTATGGTGACTTCTCCTAGCTAGTATGGATTTTCCTTTGGTGTGGTTGCGGTCGTATGTACCCTTATACTCGTTGGTCTCCCTTGAGCTTGTCAAGGGTAAGTGTCGAAATGAATCGTTAATGTGTGAAGGATAGAATCGGTGGATTCTCCCTGTTGATCTTGTAGTGACTGAAAGTCTGGAGATCTCTTCAATGATCCTCTGCATTCTGGCCGGATGGCTGCGGTGAATACTTTAGATAACTGAGAGGTTACCTATAAGAGAAAATGGGATCACCTGCTTAGCACCTATAAAAAAGGTCTGTGCCCACCGGTCGGCAGTGACCGAGAGGGGCCTCCGACGGTTAAGTCAGCAATGGGAAGAGAAAGAAACTGAAAGCTGAAAGAGAAGTCGGAGACATTCCAGAGAGGTCCATACCATAAACAGTATTCAATGGGGTATATATAGTCCAATTTGACTTGGTGCCAAAAGTGTAAGCGTGTGATACATACGGGGGAGGCCTAGCACTGACGTCAGCCCTATGGTGCTGTTGGGACACTGAACTGATCCGAGCCACGTCAGTAGTTGTACGATCGACCATTATGCCACTTTCCGGAGGCTACTGCTCCCTGTTGCTGCCGATGGTGGACCCCTCTGACATAGGACTGTCCGTCGGTGGAAGTTGTTCCTTCTCCTAGTGGGGCATCAAGACACAAGGCTTCCTTGAATTCCGGATGGTTATGCTGGAGGTTGAAGGAGGGCGAATGGCCGCCCCAGCCTGGCTCCTTCAGGTGTCTAATGAGACTGCTTTAGATGGTGAAGGGCACATAATGAACCGCCGATTCTGTCCTTCAGTCGCAGTAATTTGCTGGAGGTCCGTGAGACCGATGGTCCTGGATTGCTCCGATAGATAGTGGGGGTAGAGTCTGGACTGGACGGTTGACCTGACTGAGAGAGTCTGGCCCATGCTTATTGAGGTCCGGCCACTATAATATCCCCTCAATTCTTTTCAACTCTATTGGGAAGGATTGATCAGAACCATCTAGACATTGCTCAATCCTTGTTCTAGTCTGCTATAATATGTCGACTAGTCTGCGCGAGGGATGCTGCGATTTAAAGCAGGGGGTGTCTCCAGAAAGCGCGCTGTCCGGCGCATCAGCAGAAAGTAATGATTTCTTCATAACCGTCATTTCGTGGTTTCCATATGGCATCTTCTGATTGGCCGAGGTGGTCAGTGCATGCAGATGGGATGCCTAATGGACGCTCCCTCGAATCCCACGTTGGTCGTTGATTGGATGGAGCCTCCGCCTCGCAGATCGTGCGAAGAATCTGGGCTCCCATTTCCCCCCTTCCCCTATAAATATGTGGGGGAGAAGGCTAGAAGTCCACCTGAAAACTTCGCTCTCTGACACCCTCGCATCTGATCGCCTGTCATCATCCCTTCCTTCTAGCTTCCGGTTTTCGCGTCTTTGGATAATCAGGTATCATCCGGACCCTTCATATTGCATTTTCCTTCATTGTTTTTGTTTCGAACAGTTTCTTGTCTGATCGGCGGGACGTTCGCTGGTCTGACTGCCTGTCTGCCAGACTGTTGCCTTTTGCCGGTGGCTAGTGGACCCACGGGCGGAGGGTAAGTAGAGTCGGTGCAAGCCCCATTTCTGCGGATTTATCACCCTCTAACTTCCATTTTTGGTTGTGTTTGGCAGGACGTGAGTACGCGATGTCGGATTCCAGTGGCACCTACTCAAGTTTAGAAACAGATACTAGTTCTGACGCTCGGTCCGAGTCTTTGTCAAGTGTGGCCTCTAGCAGCTCCTCATCTCCCAGGCCTTTGAATGTCATTATTCTGGTCATTGCTATGGAGGTGCCAGAGGTGATCATCCCTGAAGTAGAACACGAGGTTGCTGGGCCGTCCGGCAGGCGCCTCTGCCCATATCTTCTGCATGCTACTGGGGTTCCTACTTTGCCAGCTGACTTCAGGCGGTTATACTCCATCCCATCAGACGTCCGGTTCAAGCTGCGTTTTGAACTGGCGGAGGTTCCTTGTGATGACAATCAGGTGTCCTTCCTATTGATGGCCATTGCCGAGGGAGGCCTCCGGTTTCCTGTGTATGAGTTTGTGAGGGATCTTTTGTTGGAATACGGACTGGCTCCGTTCCAGTTAACGGTGAATGTTTACCGAGTCACCGACTGCATTAGAGAGTTATGTCGGACCCGATGCCTTTCCTTCACTGTCCCAAATCTGTTCTCCCTCTACACTTTGTCCTATAACAGAAAATCTCGTCGCTATTGTTTGAGCGCCCGGGCAGGGATGGGAGACCTTTTTACCCGCCTTCCGGACTCTGAGAAGTGGGCGAATATTTATGTTGTGGTATCCGAAGGGTACAACAACCCTTCGGATGGGAGCACGCCCATTCCGACTGAGAGGGGGTCACCCGGTAAGCCTTCATCATACCTTCAAATTTCTTTAATCAATCTTTCATACCAACTGAAATTTGTTGTATTTGTTTTGCAGCTCTTTCCCAAGTGACCCTCCGGTTGAAGAACAGAGTGGTTGCTGCCAACGTCACTACACTATGGGCTTTGCCGAGAAGGGACGCTTTTGAACTTCTCCACTACTGGCCGACGTATCTGTCCTTTCTAGAGGACAAAAGGAAGAGGCAAAGAAGGCGAGCTGCTACCGAACCCCCACAGCCTGCAGAGATGAGAGAGGGAGTTGCTGATCCGGAGTCTATGCGAGGGAGTTTGTGAAGAAGAATAAGAAGAATGCAGCTTCAGAAGCCGAAGCTTCAAACCAAATGCCGCTCACTCCAGGGGCCAATCTACCGGCCTCTCCACCCGCGGCTGCTGTGGCCTACATTGCTGTCATTGGCGACAAAAGGCAGAGGGAGGAGCCGTATGAAATCCAACCCCTTCAATCTCAAAAGCGAGCGGAGGGTTCGACCCCAAGGAATCTTGGGAAGCAGCCAATGGAGGAGGCCAAAGTCTGGTGGCCGCGGCTCATATGGGTCGATGGCAGGGAGGTGCTGGCAACCAACAACATGGTCTCTGACAATGACCTCGCCTTTTACTTCGCCCAATCACTTGAGTCTCCAAGGAATAATTCTTCCCTGCCTAACACCTTGACCGCCCAGTTGGAGAAATCCTTGACCAGAGGTCGGTGTAGATGACTACTGAAGACACGGTCAAGAGGCGAACCCATAAGGGTATTGTGCTAGGATCTATAGAAGCCACGTGGACGACCGTCGGAGGCTCGACCATTGTAGCAAAATCCTTCCTTGGCAATTGGAAGGTGCAGGCGACTACCGAAGGCTTGACCAAGGAAGGGTCGTTGATTGACAGAAGCCTGACAGATGACTGTCCGAGGGGGCCAAGGGAAGTGAGAGCCGACTGAGGAGATGGGACTGTCGGTTTGATGGAACACACTCAACTAAGAAAATACATGCTTTTTATATAAGTTAGTGGTAATATTTCCTAAGGTTGAGAGCATTCCAAGGTTTGCCGATCGGTGTGCCATCCATCTCCTCCAGTTTGTAGGCTCCTTTGCCGACGACTTTGCTTATTTTGAACGGACCCTCCCAGTTGGGCATGAGCTTCTGCTTCTTACTTTTTAAGACCACCTTCCAGATCACTAGCTCCTCCGGCTTGAATACCTAAATATAGATATTTTTGTTGAGGCCCCTGGCTACCTTTTGTTGATAGTAGGCCAGTCTGATATTGGCAGACTCCCTCTTTTCTTCTGCGAGGTCCAGATCGGCAGCCAGGGTGGAGTCATTTGTTGGCTGATCGAAATGTTGTGTCCGGATAGTAGAAAAGCCTGCCTGGATAGGGATAACGACCTCTACACTGAAGGCCACGAAGTATGGAGTCTGACCTGTTGACCATCGTGGAGTGGTTCGGTAAGCCTATAGCACATGTGCGAGCTCTTTTTCCTATTTCCCCCTCTTCAACTCCAACCTTCTCTTGAGTCCGGATGAGATGGTTTTGTTTGATGCTTCGGCCTGGCCGTTGCATTGGGGATAGTAGGGGGTGGAGTTGGAGAATCTAATGCTGAGCTCATAGCATATGTTAGATACAAGATCACCGACAAACTTGGTGACATTGTCCGACACTATAGGATATGGCATGCCGAACCTGGAGATGACGTTCTTCCATATGAAGCGCTTGACGTCAGCAACTGTGATAGTGATGAGGGGTTCGACCTCGACCCACTTAGTGAAGTAATCAGTTTCTGTGATGAGGAACTTGAACCCACCCAGAGCAGTTGGGAGTTTGTCGATGATGTCGATGCCCCATTGGGCGAATGGCCATGGACTGGTGATTGGCTGAAGACCTTCAACTAGACAATGGATTTTCGGAGCAAATAGTTGGCACTTGTGGCATATCTTGACATAGTCTTCAGAATCCTTTCGCATCTTTGGCCACCAGTACCCTTGGGTGATTGTTCGATGGGCTAGTGACCGCCTGCCAGAGTGACATCCTCCACTGCCGGTGTGGAG
Source organism: Monotropa hypopitys (assembly GCA_002855965.1). NCBI lineage: Eukaryota > Viridiplantae > Streptophyta > Magnoliopsida > Ericales > Ericaceae > Monotropa > Monotropa hypopitys. The sequence goes on along the minus strand of NMUG010006058.1, from coordinate 2,692 downwards.
CTCTTCAAGCATCACTGGCACCTGAGCTGGGTGGACACAGAGAAGATAGGGGACGGTTCTGGACCGTCGGTAGAGGGACTCCGTTGGGGACAGCTAGAAGTTCGTTGCTTTACAACGGATACGATGGGCCTCTCAACGATCCTCCAGAAAAGTATCTGATTTGAAAAAAGCCAGAACTTCGTCCATCCAACTGGGGCTGTCTGATATATTGTTCACCTCCATGACCGGAGGTTCATGACTCGGCTGAGAGATAACGCTGAAGGAAATTGATCTCTGGCTGGAGGGGGAGCAAGCGAAAGCCAACATTGCGAGGGCATCGGCATGGGAGTTATGCTCTCTTGGGATCTATTCTATCCAAAAGGTCTTGAACTTCTTTGTTTCTTCTATGGCGGAACTGAGGTATTTGCACATTCTGTTGTCCCGGGCGCTATACTCTCTGGTCAATTGATTAACGACCAGTTGAGACTCGCTGAATATGATGATATCCTCAACCCCGATGTCGACATCAAGACAGAGTCCAGAGATCAGAGCTTCATACGTCGCCTCATTGTTGGAGGCCGGATACTCAATAGACAAGGCATTTTCATGGATGATCTCCCCTGGGGAAACCAGCACAATCCCTGCGCCGGAGCCCCTGATGTTTAATGTACCGTCCACGTGCAATCTCCAAGTGTCCCTGTGAAAGAGATGCTATTGATCTGCCAGATTCTGGGCACAAGTGCTGGAGTACCGTGGAGGTGGAGCAGTAGACGAGGAGGAGACCTGCAGGTCGGTGGTTTTGGCTGGAGACTCCGCCGGAGATTCCTGGGGGATGACCCCCAGAGAGAATTCTGCGACAAAATCGGCCAGTACCTGGGCTTTGATGGCCGTTCTGGGTTGATACTTGATGTTGAAGTTGGCCAACTCGACCACCCATTTTGAGATCCAGTTGGAGAGGCTGGCCTTCTAGAGAACTGCTTTCAAGGGATGCTCTATCAACACCGTGATAGTGTGTTGCTGAAAGTAGGGCAGCAATTTTGGGGAAGAAGAAACCAAGGCAAGAGCAAGTTTTTTAAGTGGAAAGTACCTGGTTTCGGCAGGAGGGTCTTGCTAGTGTAGTAGACTGGCTGGTGGTCCGTTCCCTTAGCTCGGCAAAGAACAGAGTTGATGGCATGTTGGGAGACGGGCAGATATAGGATGAGGGGCTCCATACCCTTCGGTGTGACCAATACCGGAGGGCAGGTGAGGTATTTTTTGAGTTGCTGGAGTGCTTGGTCACACTTTTCCATCCACCTGTAATTGCGCCAGCTAGTTTTGATGGCTTGGAAGAATGGCCGGCAAAGATCAGATGACCGACTGATAAACCTGTTGAGGGCCGCTGCCATGCCAATCAGTCGCTGGACTTCTTTGATAGTGGATAGGGGCCTGAGGTTTGTTACCGTAGTGACCTAGGAGGGATCCGCTTCTATTCGCTATCTGGTGACAATATATCTAAGGAACTTTCCAGAGCCCACACCGAAGGCACACTTCTCAGCGTTCAGGCGAAGGCCATGCTTTTTCAGGACTTCAAAGACCTCCGTCAGATGTTAGATGTGGTCGGTTGCCCATTTGCTTTTGATGACCATATCATCGATGTAAGCCTCCATCTTGTCCCTTATCTGCTGGAAGAACATTCGGGAGACCGTGCGCTGATATATCGCTCCGACATTCTTAAGACTAAAGGGCATGGCTTTGTAGCAGTACACCCCCTTTGGGGTGATGAAGGCTATCTTCTCTATGTCCTCCTTGGCCATCGAAATTTGGTGATAGCCCCTGTAGACGTCCATGAAGCTGAGCCTTTGGTGTCCGGTGGTGGCGTCGACCAGCTGGTCGATCCTGTCTATGGGGAAGCAATCCTTCAGGCAGGCATCGTTAGTCGACATAGACTCGCCACTTGTGAGACTTATTCTTGACGACCACTGTGTTTTCTAACCAGGTGGGGTACTGGACCGGATGGGGTCTGCTTCTAGTAGCCAGTCCACTTCCTCAATGACTACTTGAGTATGTGCCAGAGAGGAGCAATGGGGCCTTTAGACGATAGGGTGCTAGGAGGGATCAACATTCATCTAATGACAGATGAACGATGGGTCCACTCCGGGCATCTCATATAGAGTCCAGGCGAAGACCTCGATGTTGGCTTTCAAATATTTCACGTACCTCTCTCGGTCTGCTGGAGGGAGTGAGGATCCGATGAGAAATGACCGGCTGCCATCTTCATTGATCGGCATAGTGATAAGCTCTTCAACTTCCTTGTCGGCTGTCAGAGCGCCTATATCTTTAAGAACTAGGGCATCAGTCACTTCCACCCACTGGACTTGCTTCATCTGTTTGTTTTCCCGGATAGCCGAGATGTAGCACTGTTTTAATGCTGCCTGATCGCCATGAATATCCTCCTATCGTCCAGAGATCCTGATGAACCGGACGACTTGGTGGTACGTCAAGGCAATCGCATGCATAGAATGGATCCAGGTCTGGCCAAGGATGGCATTGTACGGACTTGAGATGTCACGCCCGAACCAATTTAATTATATTAAATTAAAGTATTATAATATTTTAGAAGGGAAGAGAGAGGGAAAACAAAGGTGGGAAGGATTAGTATTTTTTTAAGAATTATAATAAATTTTAAGTAAAAATTAGAGTAATTGTAGTTAATTGCAAATCAACGGTGAGGAGT
>NMUG010006057.1:0-12790 GCA_002855965.1 Monotropa hypopitys | reverse complement strand
GTCGTCCGGATGATGACCCTCATCCGGACGGGAAACCCCCGTCGTCCGGACGACCACTCCTGGATCATTCTGCACCCTTCCTGCCTAGCTCGTCCGGACAAGCTTAGACCGTGGACTGGGCGACCGGACCAGAAACTTTCAGAAACGGGTCCTAATGACCCCAACTCATTTCAACTCGACCCCTGGCACTTTCCCTATGTTCCTCGCACCAAATAGACGTCCTAAGGCTCTCCCACGCCCCTTCCAAAGGTCATACGCATTCTAAAAACGTTAACAAACAATTAAATATCGAAAATAAATTTATAAAAACACGAGTCATGACAGCGCGTCTGTCCTATCTATGCGCATGGGCAGCTGAGTGGCAGGGCGGAGACCGACAACATTGGGCGACTGGAAAGCCGAAAAGTGGACTGACGTGCTGCAAGAATCCTGAAAAGCTGATTTCACTACCAGGCATGTGTCTGCCACGAGCAGGGAATCCAGGATGCTGTCCCCTATAGAATCTTTTTTATAGTCGAGGTTGTGTACTGTCTGAACAAAGAGTGGCCCTTTGGTACTCTACACTGTCGGTCGGGAGCTGTCCCAGGCAGTAAACCTTCCATGCCGAAGTGAGCCCCGGGAACCCCCACCGTTGGCTCTACCTTGGTCAGTTTCTTGACCTCTACCTGATTAATTAGACCTCCAACTGGATATATAAAGCTCTGGCCTCCCTTCTCGGTTCGGCCCCCAATAGGACAAAATGACATTATTTATTGAGCAAAAATAAAAAGGCAATTAAAAAATAATCATGAATGTGGATGCTCTTATGGCTATTCCAATTCACCCTTAGTTTGGGAAACCTCTACGTTTGGAAATATTTTGGGACTTATGATATGTACAATAGCATGATTAAGATTAAATAATTATAATATATCATATTATTCATTTAAAGATAGATCTATTAATGGTCATTTTTAATCCAAAACAAAAAATATGGAGCTCATTGATGTATGTTGGGCCTCAAATGATTCATCACGAGATCCTTTAGAAGCGACCATCCTCTATTTGTCCTTCTAACCAAAGCTTGACTTGCACAGGGAACGATTAGTTAGTGTCATCCGACCGATACCAACCGGAGGACACTATGATGCTTGAGTGAGTGATGAACTCGAAGGAGAAGTAAAGTGTGCAACTAGAGTAAGAAGATTCAATCATAATGTTCCTATTAGGTTGAAGTATTGTTCCTTTTACATATATGGTCTTTGTCTTGACCCCCAAGCATGCTTGTCCCGATGATGCATTCAGCTGATGTCACACTTGGTTATAACAATCTCCTGTGACATCATCCACCATGTCCCATGCCAATAATCATTCCAAAGTTACACATCTAATGTGAGTGTTGAAGCGGCCAGGTGGATCGATCGAGTCGGATCGTATATAATCATTTCAAAGTTACATTTCGTTATGACTCTGTTGATCTATACACTCAACGGTCACAAACAAATGGCAGAAGGATGTGACTATTGTGCAGTAGCCATTCCATATGTCATTTATCTGATATTTGGCTCAGAAGGTGATATAATTTTTGCACGCGTAAGATCAATGCCTTACACAATCATCTCATCGCATTAACTTGTCTACCAAGTGTCATGTTATGATTAATGAAAGGAATTGTCGTTTCAAAAGGTGCATGTGATTTTTTAATTTCCCTTAATTTTTTTGAAATAAGGCAGACGGAGGAGAGAGAATGTAAGTTTTCATACTCTGTCACGACCTGACCCATACTTTAAGGTCGTCAAGACAGTTGCCAATCAATTTACACAATTACCTAAGGCATTACTTTTCCTTTCATTTAATTAACATTAAGTCTGAGGAATTTTACATAACTTTACAATACATAAGTCTTTGTCTTGAAAAGTAAACAACATCGCATAATTATTACGTTCTCAAACCAAAAGAAAACAAACTTTGTTACAGTCTCAGAGCATATACGACATCACTATCTACACTTGCATATACCTCAAAATACTACTTGCAATCCCAAGTGGATTCAAAGTCTACTGATCCTAAAATTTCTCCTCATCACCTAAAAATATAATTTTCATAAGCTTTCGCTTGTATGAATGATATAGCACAGGAATACAAGTTTTATGCCATGGATACTTATAAAGTTCTGAAGTAGTGAATTAACATGTAAAAACTTTAATAATATATATGTATATATATCTGATTTTATAATTCTATGATAATACATGTTACTTGTATAAATCAAATGCCATGTTGAAACATAACATTTCTGAATGTAAAATAACACAACTTGGCTGATTGTCGTGTCATAAACATGTTATAATCATACTTGTAAACTGTTAAATATGGAAATTTGAATTCTCTTGTAAATATTCTTTTTAAAACCATTTATGAAATCATTATTTTCTTGTTTATCATGATAGGTCATATCTTTCATGTCTTTCATTTCATGACTTGTTATGTCATGTCATTCTTTCATATCTGACTGGGCATCCCCAGTTGGATTAGCTAGATGTCTAACGCTTAATGTCGCACCCCGACCCGGAATACCGGATTAAGATGTGACTAACCTCAAGTGAATCCATATTAAATATTAATAATTCTCAAAGAATTCTAAAATAACTCTAAGTCATAACTCAACATAAAAAATAATAATAAACCTCAAGTAATTTTTTTTCTAGGTATTATCTCCAAAAGTTCAAACTTATTACACTGCCAAAGAAACTATAAAATAAAACTAAAACAAGGTCCAACTACACTATATACACTAACACAACCCTAAAAAACAAACAAAAGATAGGACAAGCTGCCAGAAACTTCCAGAATATCTCTCCTTCCTAGGCCAAAAATGTGGACTTGACCTACAAGAACAAAAAGTCTAACTTGCATCCAAAGAACTAGGATCCAAAGACGGATCCCAGGGTGGATAAGAATACTATAAATATTCAATTTATTAAAGCATAAGCAACTAACATAAGAGCATGCAAATGTCATGGAATTAACAACAGTTAATCTATTCAAAAGCACTAAATCATATTTAATTAAAAAGGATTAAAATCCAAAAATCATTTTCAAAACACAGTCGAAGTGCCGTCCGACTGTCATAAATTAAATTAACAAAACAAAATCATTTTCAAAACACGGTCGGATCTCGGTCCGACTGTGCAGAAAATATTTCTCGCTGAAGTATTGTCCGGCTCAAAAATATCATTTTTCTTCAAAACCGGGTCAAAAGTCACCCGTATCTCTTTCAAAAATTCCCCTCATCAAAACCGGGCTGAAATCTGTCCGTCAACAACTATTTCCAGGAGTCATTTCATTTCATTCATAAAATCAGTAATAATTTTACATTTCTCTTAGCCGAGAAAACAATCTATTTCGATTCGAAAAAAGGTTTATTTCTGAAAAAGAAGTACCGAAAGGGCGAATGGGGTGCCTAATACCTTCTCCATTCGTAATTTAATCCCTGAACTCGAATTTCTGGTTTTGCAGACACCTTTCCAAAATAAAAGACATTTTTCTAAAACAAAATGACATCTTTTTATAACAAAATTTCCGGTGACTTGGTACACCACAGCTCAATACCAAGTGGCGACTCCGAAAATTCGAAATCGGCATACTCAGACCGCCATCCATTTTCAAACAAATCCCCATATTTTTAAATTCAATCCATCAGCGTATCTTTTTCCGTCCCGGAAAATGACTCCCGCAGGTCGGGAGGCGAGGGAAGCACATAAAAATTTCCCGATGCGATAACCGAGTTGTCGGTAATATTGTTGAAGAACAATTGTTAAGTGTTTTAAAACAGGGGAGAGATTTACCTTTGGCCGAAGTGCCAAAGTCCGTAGGTCTGACTTTTGGACAACAAGTGAGATCTAATGATCTGGAGGGGTGTTTGCCTAACACTAGAAGGTTGGCCGAAGGGTTTGGCCGAGATGAATATAAACGAAGGACTGCTCAGGAGGCAACTGCCGAGTAGTTACGCGATCGGACGGAAAATGAATGGAATGTAGTTTGGACGGAGGAGAGTTTTGAATGCTTTGTAGGAGTTTGTTGGGTCAAAATGAATGCCAACGGAGGTGTTTATATAGGATAAAATAGGATAGTTGGCCCTTATTAATGCTTTGCTCGGACCATTGAGTCATCGCCCACCCATCTACTAACCGTCCGCATGACACAACCGAAAGTTGTTCTGCCACCTAATAGGTCGACTTTTCCATAGCTTTTGCGGATACTTTATGCAGCTTTTAGCTGCCTAACTACTGACTGGTCGACTGATGTGGCTGACCAATTACACTATGACCCGGTCGGTTCCCAGGTTTTACAAATTTGCCCCAATTTTTTTAATTCTATCACTTTGACCCTTATTTTCATGTATTCCTTTGCTTTAAACCTTAGAATACATTTTAGTGCTAGACTAGGCTTCAAATAAATTCCAAAAAATCTCTAAAATTTTCCAAATATATATTTTCATTTAATAATCATAATTTAGGCCTAATTTACTGGGTCGAGGCCTCACATCCTCCCCACCTAATTTAAGCAGACAAGATGTATTCAAAAAGAGACAAAATTATACCTTAATTGAACAATTCTGGATATTTATACCACATATCAGTTTCTTTTTCCCAGGTGGCCTCACTACCAGACTGGTTTTCCCACCAGACTTTGACGAAGGGAATGATTTTGCTCCTGAGCTGCTTTTCTTGTCGGTTCATGATTTGCATCGGTCGCTCTTCGTAGGATAGATTCCTCTCCAGCTCGATAGGGAGTTGGACCAAGACATGCATTGGGTTCGATACATATTTCCGAAGCATCGATATGTGGAATACGTTGTGTATATTGGCCAACTCTGGTGTTAAGGCTAAACAATAGGCAACATGCCCAATTCTTTCAACTATATCAAATGGTCCGACGTACTGTGGAATCAGCTATCCTTTTTTTCCAAACCGAATGACTCCTTTCATTAGTGATACCTTCAAGAATACTTTGTCGCCCTCTTGGAACTCAAGTTTCCTTTGATGAGCATCAACATAGCTTTCTGATGATCTTGGGCTACCTTCAATAGATCATGGATCAACTTGATCTTTTCTGCTATTTCTTGCACGATTCCTGGTCCTATAGGTTCTGTGTCCCCAACTTCTGACCAACATAATGGTGATCTTCATCTTCTCCCATATAAGGCCTCAAATGGTGACATCCCGATACTTGCTTGATTGTTGTTGTTGTAGGTGAATTCTACCAAGGGTAAGTGTTCTTTCCAATTTTCTTGAAATTCTAATGAACATGCCCGCAATAGATCTTCCAACGTCTAGATCATTCTTTCAGATTGACCGTCGGTCTAAGAGTAAAATACTGTGCTGAAATTCAGTGTTGTCCTCATCACCTTTTATCATGACTTCCAGAATCTTGATACGAATCAGAGATCTCTATCTGATGTGATTGATATTGGCATTCCATGCAATCGAATAATTTCTCGTATATAAGTAGTCTCCATCTGGTCCATCGAGTATGTGTTCTTGATTTGAATAAAATGTGCGGACTTGGTCAATCGATTGAATATGACCCAAATCGCGTTGTTGGCTTTGATTGATAAAGGGAATCCCACAATGTAGTCCGTCGTGATATCTTTCCACTTCCACTTTGAATCGGTAGAGGTTGTTTATCAAATCGCTTTAACTTGCTAACATTGCAGGTATTGGTTTACATTACTGATTATGTCGCGCTGTATTCCCATCTACTAGTAGAATTTCTTGAGATCTTGATACATCTTTGCTTAGCCTGGATGAAATATGAATTTTGACTTGTGGCCTTCGTCCATATTATTTCATTTGATTCCTTCGTCGTTGGGCACACATATTCAGTTTCGGAACTTGAAGATGCCACCTAATGTGGTGAATTCTTCTTCTGGTTTGTCTATGGCATCTTTGAGGATTTTCTTTAGTTTGGGATCGCTTATTTGCAAGAATTTGACTTCTTCCACAATGGAGGGTTCCGCAATGATTGTCGCCAAATGCGTTAGGTAGGAGTGATCCACTTTTCTCTTTTCTTTTCAACTCAAAGCTTCAGCTACTACATTGACCATCCCGGGGGTACTGAATGTTGAGCTCGTAGTCCTTCATAAATTTCAACCATTAGTGTTGTCTGAGGTTCAGCTCCTTCTAGGTGAAGTCGTACTTCAAGCTCTTGTGGTTGGTGAAAACATCGCATGAAACTCCATAAAGGTAGTGGCACCAAAGCTTGAGTGTGAATATTACTGTGGCGAGTTCCAAGTCATATGTGGGATAATTCTTTTCGTGAGCCTTTAGCTATCGCGAGGTGTAAGCAATTACTTTACCTTGTTGTATTAGAACACATCCGAGTTCCTTGTGTGAGGCATCACTAAAAATAGAAAAGCCTTCTTCTTCGTTGGGTAGAGTCAGAATGAGTGACGTCGAAGTATGCCATATTTAGAGGGATCATATCCAGAGGAATTGATACTCCCCCGATGAAGGCATCATAATTTTTATAAACTGAGGAACACAAAATGCCCTTGTTCATGGGCTGAAATACTAGCAAACCGTATCCTAAGGGTTCAGGACTTCTTTTGATCTTTTCGACGTGAGGCTTAAAAATAAATGAATCTGTTGATCCAGAATCAAACAATGCATAGGTAGGGATATTGCATACACAGATTCTACCTACTACGACTCCATCGTCATTACGGATATCTCCTGGGACAAGTGCAAATGCCTGACCTTGTCTTTGATTATTGCCATTGTTGCGGTCTACTTGTGGATTTGCTCTGGGGGCTCCAACCGGTACTGCATTGGCTCCTGTCTACATATTGGGACAATCTCGTTTGCAGTGCCCATCTTGGCTGCATTCGAAACAAGCTTTGGGTGCTTGATTGGTGCATTCTCCACCGTATTAGCCCCTGAATTTGAGACATGGTGGTGCCTGCCTTCTTTGACCTTCATTTCACCCTCTCTAATTCCTTCCAAAATTGGCCCTTTTGGGGTGGCTTGATCTTTCTGGATTTGGTTATGCCTTTTTCTCTTTTGGTAATGTCATGTCTTGTCCACGACCTACTCTACTAGGATTGCCTTGTCGAGGACATCTAAGTATGAGGGTAATTGGAGGGGTCGTACCAACCTCCAGATTTCATGCTCCAGCACATCCTCGAAATGTTGGGTTTTGATTCTTCAATGGCTATGAGATGAGGCACATATTCAGAAAGATTGGTGAATTCTGCTTCGTATTCGGCTACCATCGTGGCTCACCACTGCCTAAGGTTCTCTAATTCTAGATGTTTGTCATTCTGAATCACTCTCGATATAAATTTCTCCTTAAATATTTCCAAGAATCTTGCCCAAGTTATTTCGGCATCCATGGCACTTTTTAGGTTCCACCACCTGTTCGCCTCTCCGACCAGCAAGTAGGATACGATTTCTATCTTTTGTTGATCTGAACACCGGAGGAGTCAGAAGTTCTTCTCCAATTCTGCAATCCATTCACTAGCCTTGACTAGATCCATGTCTCCTTTGAAAGTTGGGGGTTTTAGCTCGAGGAATTCTTTTACAACTGTGACCTTAGCAGCTCACTAAGCGGGGTTGGAAATCTCTTTTTCATCGAGGACTGGTGGGGGTTTAACCACTGGCTCCTACTGGTTGCGATATTGGAGAATCGTCTCCTGCTGAGCCTGGACTATTCCGACCAACATCCTCACCATTTCTTGGAGTTCGTTTACTTCGTCACGACCTTCTCCATTTCCGTGACCATTGGCTCTTGTAGCAACTTGAAATGATAAGAGTAGGAAAAATAACACTTCATTCATTAGGGCTACTAATTTGTTTGTAGATTTAGGTGTGTCCGGGTCACACTATAAAATACTCCGGAAATACTAGGGTACTAGGGTACTACTCATTATCTGAATCACTAGTCCACTCATAGAAAGGGTAAATACACTTCTCTCATTCATCGTTAGAGTCCTCCTCGGATGTAAGAGGTTCATCTATTAGCCCATCCAATAGATCGAGGTACCAGTTTTCATTATGCCACTCTAAGTGGTCTTCTTCCTCTCCTTCCATCTCCTCATCCTCAGGGTCGGACTCTAGATCGGCCTCCTCGAGTTCATCTAGCTTATCATCCCCGAACTCAAGTTCATGCTCGAGGTCTTCTTCTCCTACTTCATCATATCCGAGTTCGGGCTCGGATTCCACGCTGGGAACATGATTCCTTAGGGCACAAAGGATACCCTCTTGCTACCATTGTTGGATCAATTCTGTTGCCACCTGGCAGACGCACTCATGAAGCTCCAAGCGGTAGTTGATCATTGCTTCGAATTGACACTCGATCCTGTACATATATTGGTTTGCTATCTGATTCACCATTGCGATGACCATGTTCACTGCGTCAGAAATAACTCGCCCTTAGAGGACATCTTCCTCCAAAGGCATCATTCTATGAGGTCCTACCTCGTGGCGGCCATAAGAGATGTCGCTGCTATATCTATCGTCGCTATTGTAGCCAACATCACTGCTAGACATTTCTACAAAATATAGATATATAAGCACAAATATCCAAGGTTATTTACTACTTTTGTTTCTAGGTGTAAATAGTGCGTTCCTCGATCCTATCTCTAGGTTCTGTTCGGAATCTGATAACTCAAACTTTGATACCACTGTTGTCACGACCCACCCCAAAATGGGCCATGACCGGCCAACAAGCATGCTTGCAAAGGCCTAAATTCAATGAGTTAAAGGATTCTATCACAAAATAATAATAATAAATGCGGAAGCGTGAACAAAAACCCAGAAGTGCATATATATTACCCACTTTTTTTCTATAGTGGCTCAGGCTCATAATGGCCTTTTACAATCAAAAGAGAATACAATAAATGATTTTCTTATAATATCTTCAAGCTATGCCTCCTCATGTCCGTTGAAATTTTTAGATAAATAGATAAGCATTATGCTACGGTGAATCAAGATATGTCAGAGTTGCTAGTTTCATGGATAACAATATTCCAACCTGTTCAAAAGGCAAAACATAGTGTAATAATTGGCTCAATAGCCTAGAATCTCATAATCAGTGTCAGGGCACATCGGGCCTCAACAAATTTCCAGCATCTTATATTTCTATGACTTTTATCCGCATCCAATGCATTTTATGAGGGTCATTGCGCTTGATCAATTATCATTCCAACTCTTTTTATCCACGGTACCAGTGGGGAACCAAATTCCAAGTATCAAATAGTGACATGATATCATCCAAGATCACCTGGTTATGATTATACTCCTTATAACCGATCCTTGCCCTGCTAGTATCTGACCCCGCCCCTAGTAGTCGGGCCACCGTGTGAAACATTAATCTTTCCCAATCATGTCATGCCCGTGCCGATAATCAAGTAAAATAGTTCATTGTTTATCCATGTGTATAAAGAGGGAATTTTCATGCTTTATCTATTTCTTTTGTAAATCACAAGGTAATATTATGGAAAGCTCAATAGCCATAAAGGTAACTGCAAAAATAATCAAGCATATTTGTGTAAATATGAATAACAATGGCATATAGAGATTCACCTAACTTAGTTGGATTTCTTGCCTTAAGCTCTATTTCTTAATTCTATCAAAACCCCAAATCTGGAATATAAATTCACAAGATTTATCATTATCTTTCTTTTTAATACCGCTGAACCATTTTGAACCTTCGGCCGAGCAGAGCTTACCTAACTCTCTGATCGGAGGGCATACAGGATGGCTATAATAAACCCAAGGACTACTGACCGAACAGAACCGAAGGGTTCTTTGAACGAACACAACACTGGACGAGCACAACATTGGCCAAACACAACACTAGCTAAGCACAACACTGACCGAACTAGGCTGACATATAAGACTTCTTCCGAACATTGGGATGAGCATAGAAATGGGATGAACATGGATGGGTCGATGGTCCGGTGGCCGAGCACAAAATAGTCCAGAGGACTATTAGGCCAAAGGGCATATATCCTGAACTGCCGGGTAGGCTATGGCCGTACTGAGTACGTTATGCCGAGCATAAATAAGCACTACCGACAGGTTACTTGTTCAGGTAAGACAAGGTTTGCCGACTGGTCATTTTGCCGAACAACCAAGCATAATAGGAGTGTGGGAACTAAGTGTTCCGGAAGTTTAATTGGTCGAAATGGGTCGAAATATATTCATAAGTGTTTTGGACCAATTTCCCGCTCAGTTTGACCCTTAGCCGCACATCAGAGGGTCCGGATTCCAAAGAACGAATAGTATCCGGTCGAGCACAGGCTCTCTGATTGTAAGGGAGTTCGACAATTCTCATTTGATCAGGACAAATGTCCGTAATAGGCTTGTCGAGCAAGTGGGAGTCCTGCCGAGCAAATTCCAAGGGTTTTGGGTATATTCAAAGGCATGTCGGGCATAATGGCATTATGTTAGACCTTAACCAAAGTTGTTTTAGTGCGGCTAAGTGTTGTCCATATAGAAGTAGGTTTGGCTGACCACTTCAAGGGTATGCTGAGCTGTTACTAGTGTGGCAAGGGCTCTTGGTGGTCTTTCCGGACAGGAACAAGTTTTCCTTATAGGCCTTTTGTGTGGCTGTACCTTTAAAGAAATCTACCGAGTTGTCGGTAATACTACCAAAGAACAATTGTTTAGTGTTTTAAAATAGGGGAGAGATTTACCTTTGGCCAAAGTGCCGAAGTCCGTAGGTCTGACTTTTGGACCACAAGTGAGCTCTAATGATCCAGAGGGGTGTTTTTCAAACACTGGAAGGTTGGCAGAAGGGTTGGTCGAGCTAAATATTAACGAAGGACTGTTCGGTAGGCAACTGTCGAGCAGTTACTCGATTGGACGAAAAATGATATGAATGTAGTTTGGACGGAGGAGAGTTTTGAATGCTTTGTAGGAATTTGGTGGGTCAAAATGAATGCCAACAGAGGTGTTTATATGGGATGAAATGGAGTAGTTGGCCCTCATTAATGCTTTGCTCGGACTGCCGAGCCATCGCCCGCCCAGCCAATGACCGTCTGGGACACAACCGAAAGTTGTTCTACTGCCTCACACGCCGGCTTTTCCGCAGCTTTTGTGGCTGCTTTATACAGCTTTTAGCCGCCCAACTGCTGACTGGTCGGCTGGCAAGGCCGACCAATTACACTATGACCCGGTCGGTTCCCAGGTTTTATAGATTTGCCCCAATCTTTCAAATTCTATCACTTTGATCATTATTTTCATGTATTCCATTACTTTAGATTTTAGAATACATTTTAGTGCTATACTAGATTTCAAATAAATTTCAAAAAATCTCTAAAAATTTCCAAATCTATATTTTTATTTAATAATCATATTTTAGGCATAATTTACTGTGCCGGGGCCTCCCATAATTTCTCCGGCCCAAGCAACAAATGCTTCTTATACATTTTGAAGGTGTGATGGTGACGTTCCCTCTCTATCTATGGTCGGTCAAGGTGGGGCTCCCCTCATCGAGGGAGAGCCTTGATGATTCCCTTGTTCTAGCCTCAATGCCACATGTCTCCCATGGTCCCGAGCAAGTACCTAGGCCATGCTTTCGACCTAGATGGGGTTAGAGTCGCCTTTTAGATTGTGTTGCGAGCTTGTGAGATTGTACGTGTTTAGAGGTCACGACAACAATCCTTTGGAAGGAGGAGCTCGCTCTTTCAAGAGGCGAGGTCCCATTGTTGCGAGATCATAATTCAATTTGATGTTTTGGAACCGGAGACTCCTTCGACGGGTGTTGCATGACAGCGGACATCTAGATACCCACAATATTTAATAGGGTAGTTCTATTCACAACCACTTAATTGCTAAATACAGCCCATGTTTTTTTTGTACACTTCGCAAACTAATTTCCGAATGATTTTTTCACATGGATTGTATTTAGCAATTGAGTGGTTGTTAATAGAACTACCCTATTTAATATGCTACTATCAAATTATTGAGTAATAAACAAATTTTTGATTCAATTGATGATTAATTTGGAAAGGCATGGTTTAATTGCTAGATATGCAAATATAAAGTGCAAAGACTAATGGTTCTTGAATGAAACATAAACACGTTTGAACACTTCGGAAACTAAAATCCGAAATAACCTATTTCATTCGGAAGTTAGTTTCCGAAGGAAAAAACATGGATTGTATTTAGCAATTGAGTGGTTGTTAATAGAACTACCCTATTTAATATGCTACTATCAAATTATTGAGTAATAAACAAATTTTTGATTCAATTGATGATTAATTTGGAAAGGCATGGTTTAATTGCTAGATATGCAAATATAAAGTGCAAAGACTAATGGTTCTTGAATGAAACATAAACACGTTTTAGGAAAAAGTGTTTGAAAAAAAGAACAGTACTGAAGTATGACAAAACTGCTGGCTATGGGGTTCGAACCCATGCGCACTTATGTGCAGAAGATCTTAAGTCTTCCCCCTTAACCTCTCGGGCAAACCAGCTTCACATTCAATAACTTCAAAACTATTAATATTATACAAATAATATTTCCATTTTACAAACTATTCATATACTAATTAGTTGTTTGGGAACTCTCTTAAACTTTACATTCTTTTCACACGTCTCCACTACTTTAAGACCAATATGTTTTTAATCCATGCAAATTGCTACTCTCCCAATCCCAAGACCCCCCTCCCACTCTCAACCCCACCCCCACCCCAAAAAGGTCCCCCCCTCACATATCTTTTTTTAAAAAACAAATTTTTTAAATAAAACATTATTTAAAAAATAGTTTTTATAAAACATTTAAAAAAGCTGTTTTTAAT